>JAODTR010024382.1:0-23504 GCA_025399935.1 Amblyopsis rosae
CTCTATATATATATATATATATATATATATATATATATATATATATATATATATATATACACCCCCACACACACACACACACAGTAGGCTGTATAGTATGACGACACACCATATAATGTATTTTGCTTTTGGCGTTGTGCCCTAGACTTATTTATACATAGGGCAACTTATATGCAGAAAATAACGGTTATATATGAGTTTGTGCAATAACAGGGATTCTGAAAACGGCCGAATTCAATTGTGCTAGGCTACATGAAGGGGAAACAGTCGAGTCAACATTATTCTCTGGACAACCGCTGTACCGCAGTGTCGCCCTGCCGTCCTATTCGAACCATGAAAGCTGCAGTAAGCCTACTTCATAGTGAGGAGAGCGGGAGGGAGTGAGAGACTGGGAGGGGGTAGGAAAGCTACCGCACTGTCGTTACGAGTCCAACTGGAGAATGCGAGGGGAGCGACGCATCATTGCAGTATAGTGCAAAATCACACACAAGCGGAATACCGCACTTAACCACAGTACAGACCTACACGATCGTCAAGAGGAGGGGCAGGCAGCGGTGATAGGAATAGAGGTTAGATTGTATTTTAAAAACTGCTCTGGGTTTGATTTGTTTTAGTCTACATAAGGTAACTCACGATAATATAACTGATTATTTTTTTTACACGTTTGAGCATGTCCAAGGACTGCATCCTTTGGAGTCTCTGGATCGAAATTTTGTAGGCTTCCAACAAATAGCCTATGGCCTATTTCTATTTTTGGATTTATCTTTGATGGATTATATTTTAAACCACTTTTCTGTTGAGATTGTATGTGCTTTCACTTTCCCCGTTGCGCCAGTGAATTATTACCGGACGCGTACCTGGGTATTGCGGTACTTTGCTTTACTCGTGGTGCAAATGCATCGCTATAATAAGACGAGCTCTACTGCAGCAACATCTTCTGCCACTGTTTGTTGTTAGCGCGGCCGTTAAATCACTTGGGTAATTTATATTTCCTACTTCTTTGGCCCACAGCCTAGGAATTCTTGACTTCTTTTCTTTCAATCTTACATTTTTTGTTACTTCAGATCGTCCCCCTCCTCTCTCACACGCTGTCACCCCACCTAGGCTGCCAGTGAGTCAGTAGGAAACAACTGCATAGAAGATGTGAGTATAAATGCGGTTTTTCTATTTCATACTCCATGAAACCTATTTTTAAAAGGATTTTAATATTTAGGCAGTTCATCAATTATATATCATATCAGCTATTTTGTCATATGTTTTTATGCTGCAGCTATAGCTAATTTGTTGGATTTTGCTGACCCAAGTGAAAATCTTGGTCTGTCATCACTATCAAAATGTTTAGGCCTAGGTATTTATAGTCTATAATTTTAAAGCATGAATTTAGTTTGAATTACATATTCAATGTAACATTATTATAGGTGAGTGATCGCGCTATATGGTTCTGGTGACTTTTAAATAATGGAATAACGCTCAATATTTGTGTCAAATGTATTGAATGTTGGGGCAACCCTGCCTGGTGTCATATTACAGCATGAGGGCCTTCTGCTGTTTAGTAAAGTTGGCTTATTCCAAACGTCCCATAGGAAAATGTTTTTTTTTACCGTGATAGATGTCCAGTGGGCACTCAGTTGAGACACCAGGCTGAGTTCCCAGTGCACAAATGCTCCCACAGGAGCTCAGTTTGTTGAAGGAGGTTGAAAGTCGACTACTTTCAACCTCCTTGCTTTGTTAAAACCTGCTTGTCCCATTCGCTGCTGCTGCTGCTACAGCTCCCATTTGAACCCTTTCCCTTTCACACACTGCTAAGGGTGCACCCTTTCTTCTCCCCCACACCACACAGTGCGTTTGCGCTCCAACGCACATCAATCAGAGCGAGTCCTCTTTCTGCAATCTCATCCCACGCCTGTCCCCCTTCACCCCCGCTCTCATGCACACGCACATCCAATCAGGCTCTCTCCATAGAACCCGTGCAGGTGTACAGTAATGCCACACAGTATATAATGTCCCGTCTTCCCCCATCCCCTCTCAGGTCTGCCCCAGATGCTGCCGCAGCAGCTGAAGCCCCCGGAGCCCCAGGCGCAGATGGAGCCCCCGGCGGAGCCCCCCCTGGCCCTCCCAACACCAGCAGCAACCGCAGGCTACAGCAGACACAGGCCCAAGTGGAGGAGGTGAGCTGTCTCCAGGTCTACACACAGATCTCAGTGTCTTGTGTGTGCACGCAGCTAGAACCATGCACAGTGTATCTTGTGTGTGTGTGTGTGTGTGTGTGCGCGCACAGCTAGAACCACAATGTATCTTGTGTGCGTGTGTGTGTGTACACAGCTAGAACCACAATGTATCTTGTGTGCGTGTGTGTGTGTGTGTGCACACAGCTAGAACCACAATGTATTTTGTGTGTGTGTGTGTGTGTGTGTGCACACAGCTAGAACCACAATGTATATTGTGTGTGTGTGTGTGTGTACACAGCTAGAACCACAATGTATCTTGTGTGTGTGTGTGTGTGTGCACACAGCTAGAACCACAATGTATTTTGTGTGTGTGTGTGTGTGTGCATACAGCTAGAACCACAATGTATATTGTGTGTGTGTGTGTGTGTGTGTGTGTGTGTGTGTGTGTGTGTGTGTGTGTACACAGCTAGAACCACAATGTATCTTGTGTGTGTGTGTGTGTGTGTGTGTGTGTGTGTGTGTTGGTGTGTGTGTGTGCGCACAGCTAGAACCACAATGTATTTTGTGTGCGTGCAGATAATCAATGTTAACACTTGACGGCAGGACAGGCTTCAGCAAGATGTTTGTGTTGTTTTCTATCACAGTAAGATTTGTAGTTTCATGTAGATACATTCTCAAATTGCTAGTTTTAGGATAACTTGTTATTTTCAATTAGGCCAATCACTCACATTTAATAAATGTATATAGTCATTCAAGAGAAAGTCTGTTGATATTTTAACTTAATCAACCATTCAATGCCATAGGGTTTTCCCTCAGAAGCTCCGTCCCAAACATTGGAAATGCATTGTGAATGCTATCATATTGCTGTTGCAATGTCTGCACCACTTTGTTAACGTTCCTATTTACAAAGCCAGGGCTGTGTTAAAGTACCAAATATTTTTTTCAGAACACACATAGAACAGCAAACTAGCAAGGAGATATTTTGTAAATTTGACAAAAATGTGCCCATAATCACTAACTATACCATATATATAAGTGTTACATGGTATATTATGCTAGGGACTGGAGATGAAAATAGCCTGTACAGCTAAATCTCACAAATTTACACAATCTCTGTTAGTAGTACTATGTTAATTAATGTGTATTGTCCCCCTTACTAAAATAAAAAAATAAAAACATAAACACAATGGATATTATTCCAAACAAAACAGAGTCCAACACCATCCCCTGCTCACTGAGGCACATAACTGCAATCCATTTCATGGTGGAAGGGGTGATTTATGGACAGCGGACAGATATGTCCACACATACATCTATAAATCCACAGGGTGAAATTGAGGCTAGATTGGGTTGAAGATGTTACAAAGTATATCTTTAATATAAACCATTTTCTTAGTAACAATCGTATCGCTACATATACCATTAAGCCTGGCCCAATCAATAACACATAATGTGTTCAAATAGCACATTTACTTCCATTTCCTTTTGAGAAAATGTCAATGGCAAGCTTCAGAAAGCACACAAAATGTCTCCTATAAGCCATGCATGCTGCAAGGGTCCTCGCCTTCTTTCCCAACCGCTGTTCCCCCTGTGCTGCGGGCTACTGTAGGTGGTGGACATCATGAGGGTGAATGTGGACAAGGTACTGGAGAGGGACCAGAAGCTTTCTGAGCTGGATGACAGGGCAGATGCCCTCCAAGCCGGAGCCTCCCAGTTTGAAAGCTGCGCGGCCAAGCTCAAGAACAAGTACTGGTGGAAAAACTGCAAGGTAAGCATAGCATGTTTACATATTATAGTTGCCTGCTGCTTTGATAAAGCTAATGCAGGCAAAGTTAAGCTGTGGTCAGATGCAAAACACGCTCTGTCCCATGATGGCTGTGCTGAGCTGATATACTGTGTGTGGGACATTGTCTGTGTGGGAGGCCATCATGCAACTCTTTTCACATCTGTAGTAGGAATAGTGCGATTGTTAAGGAAGCATGAATGCATTACATGTATTCCACCTGCTTGTTGTTATTAGTAACTGTGTACATGGTGTTGCTCAGCATATACACATCCCTAAGAGTTGGAGGGCCCCCTGCTGGCTACAAGTGGTCAGTCTTTATGAGCAACTGGGAATATTTGTATTTCAATAGGGAAAAAATGAATGGTACAATATGAATGGGTTTAACTTTGATTAGGTGACCCCCACCCCCCTCCCCAATTATGTAATGTAAACACTGAAAGGAAATATCTGTTTCTTTTCAGATGATGATCATGATGGGAATTATTGGAGTCATTGTGGTTGGAATACTATTCTGTGAGTAGAGATTACTATTATTATGAATTGCAAGCAAAATGAAATAGGCTTACTAAGTTTTATCTATAATGTAATGTTACGTGTATAAGACGTGTATAATCCTCTGCTGCAAAAAGATAGTATCTGGGGTGCATTCTGCAGCCATAGTGTCATTATTCGTGATTAAATGCTTATTACTATAGATATTTCATATTCTAGCTATTTTGACAAATACAGAAAGTTAAAAAATACGAAATACCTAGTATAAATACAAATATAGCTACTGTATACATCACTGTTTAGTAGATACAAATATAGCTACTGTATAGATCACTGTTTAGATACAAATACAGCTACTGTATACATCACTGTTTAGTAGATACAAATATAGCTACTGTATACACCACTGTTTAGTATAGATACAAATATAGCTACTGTATACATCACTGTTTAGATACAAATACAGCTACTGTATACATCACTGTTTAGTATAGATACAAATATAGCTACTGTATACATCACTGTTTAGTAGATACAAATATAGCTACTTTATACACCACTGTTTAGCATAGATACAAATATAGCTACTGTATACATCACTGTTTAGTAGATACAAATATTTTTACTGTATCACTGAGACTTTTTCTTGCCCCTTCCCGTTTCTATCAATATCCCCAGTGTACTTCTTCTACTGAGCTGCGTCCTATCGTGACAGAGGCATATGGACTTCAGGACCAGAGAGAGGGAAGAGAATAAAAAAATATAAAAAATGATAATAATAATAAACGACAACACAAACCCAAGCACCACTCCTTCCCCCGTTATCCTTCTTCTCCTCCCCCTCGCCACACAGTCTTCCATCAAACCATTTGCACTTCAACATGGTCATAGTGTTTAGACATCTCTGCTGCCTGTCTCCTTGCCTTTCTCTCTTCACCACTGCTTTGGAATCGAGTCTCAACCGCTCTATATGCACCTCATGCATTATTGAGGTGTATAGATAGAGAGAGAGAGAGAGAGAGAGAGAGAGAGAGAGAGAGAGAGAGAGAGAGAGAGAGAGTGAGAAAATCATTGCTACACTAAAGGCCAAGCCCAGCAAAGCAGGGTGGGTTCTGGCCTGTAAAGGAGGGGTATAGCTGATGTGTTGTGGGAGATTAAACGAGAGGCACTGTAGCAGGTCTTTCTATCCCTGACACACGCTGATTCCTTTTAAATGTTCTACATTTGTAAATTGATGCTGACATGCCTAACTGACATTCCCCTCCAGTCACTACTGCTACATAATTATTACTAATACAGTCATGGTTTAAGATTAAGATTATGACAGTTTGTGTCTGAGTGTGTATAGGCGTGTGTGTATATGTGATCCAAAGCATTGTAGCTAATAACCTTATGTTCTTCTTCAAATTAAGCTTGTAAGCCTTTACTTGTAATTCTTTATTTTTCTTTCCTGCCTAGCGGTCTCTCACTAAGGCGTGTGTCATTAAAGCAGGAGATATTTTTTAAATGGTGAGACCCTATAAGAGAAAAGACAAGTGATTCAAGCAAAGGTAGTAAGCTCGTTGTTATAATTCTCCCATGAAATAGGTGACGCTAAATTCGTGTCTGAAAAGCCATTTATGAAATGCAGTACACTGTAGTACCTTCAGGTCCTGCAGATGGACAGAGAGACCTGATGGCACGCTGAAGGACCAGCAGGACAGCCACTAACAGACAATCTGTACGCAAACTGAAAGGTCTTCTTCATCTCTGACTTGGACAGAGCCACAGCCATAAACAGATGAATGTGTAATGTGAACTGTGTGGTCACACATGGTTGGTTTGCTGGTTTGTTTTGTGTAAACTGATAAAGACCCTGGTCTGAGGAGAGAGGACATGAATACAAGACCTACGGCCCCCTCCCCTTCACTCAAAAGAAAACAGACTCACTTGGAGGCCAAATGAAGGTGTTTGTTTCTAACTTGCATGGCATATGGTGTTCATAGTTCTGCCTATTTGTGTCACCTGTGTATCTGCCATTTCTGAAACTAACTGCCGACTATACATTTTATTTTGTTAGTGATTTAAAATACCTGTGTATAATATGTATTTGATCTGGTAATAACTGCGTATGCAATGCAATGATGCTCAAGAGTTTGCCAAACTTTATGTTAAAGTAATTAGCTTTTTAAGAAAAAAATAATGCTTCTCACAGAGTACAAGCACTATAGTATACTTTCAGAACAATTTAGTAGTGTATCAGTAGAAACATAGTGCACCTCCATTAAATTATGCACCCGAAAAAATGTTTTAGGTTCTCGTAGATTTTAGCAGGGTGTTGGATATTGCTGAAAAGCTTATTTTCCTCTTCATGAAAGTAACTAAGAGAAAATGACAGGGATAACTCCTGAAAACAATCTGATGATATTGTGCAACAATATTATGACATTTAACACACTAATGCAGTGAGAGATATGTAATTAGAATGTGTGAATTCTTTACAGTGCATGCTTACCACATTTGCTGATGCAAATAAAGAAATCATCAATATGTGTGTTGTTTTCAGTCTACTTATCCAGGTGGTAAATGCTGCAACATGCACTCAAAAGCTATAGCCTGGTTTAGCTATGAGATGTATGAGGGCTGCATTAATGCGCCTCAAACAATATCCAATATCCTATTCACTATTGAGCTCTTCTTACTAGTTAACACCTAAGATGTTTTTCCTTTAGCATGATATATGTGTAATACTTAGCCATAGCTATAATTCTCAAAATACGTGAACCACCATTATTAAACACAACAAAACAATTACAGATTTATTTAAATATTTTAATCCATTCACAGCATAGGTTAAACATATAAACACATAATCCTCATGTAATTGTTCCATTACATACTGGATTAGAAAATGGGGACAAAAATGTTGGTCATCATTGTGGAACATAGTTTTGACTCAACCACACAGATTTCTAAACCTCTCCACAGTAGTATTGACAAGGTGTGTACCATATCGTATATATGAAAATAAATTAATATATAGTGCAAAGGAGGCCTTTTTCAATTGGGGTCTGACATGTTTTAGTTGTGTATGTGTGTGTGTGTTTATGGCGTTCATGGCATTATGGAGTACTACATGTAAGTATCACATGTAAAAAAAACAGAATTGGTTTCCAGTGATGAACACTGAACAGCATTGCTGACCTCGTGACCTATCTCATGATCTGGTAGAAGAAAAGCACAGTGATGACCAGAAGCACCAGGACCATCCAGTAGGAATCTGTGGAAGCTAATGACAGAGTAGAGCTGTGTTAAAAGCTAGACAATATTTTGTTTGACTGGTTCCACACTGGATAGTAACATATTGAAACACAAAACACGTCTCTTAAACCATCACTGTAGAATCTTTGAATTTTTGCCATGTGTGAAGTTGTGGGCACGGTTAATGCCGCCGTTAATGCCGCCGATCATAGGAGTCAGGGAATGGAAACAGGTGTGGGCACTTAACTAACAACCTCAGTAAAAATGTGAAGCAGACGACTACGTCAGATCCTGCTCAGAATAATACACTGAAAGATGCACGCCTGTGCTACACACAAATAAAACAGGCTGTCAGATACGCTCTGGTCAAAACACAACCCGCCATGTGTGATTCAGGACTGGTCACAGTATAGCACAAGAACAAGTTAGATAGCTATGTAGTGAAAGGTGTCACCTAGCTCTGGTTGTTCTATCAGCAAGCTGACAGAGATGGGCGTGGGCAGAGAGGGGTGAGACACCCTGCACACGATGGTGGTTCCAGCAGGGAAGCTGGAAGGCAGCAGGTTCAGGTACGACGACAGGGAGAAGGTCCCATCGCTGTGCTGCCGGTGACCGGAGAGGGAGCCCTTCTCCGGCAGGGGTTTAGGCTCCGTGTCTGCAGGAGAGACATACAGCCACTCCATCTGAAGAACAGCAGTGAAAGAGTGTTTTTCAGCCAGTTGCCATGCAATAGTAGTTCATTTTTATCCACATGAAACTTAAAGGTATAGTCAGCTATTGCAAGCTAATTGTACTGTAAGCTAAAACAATTTTTGGCAAATTAACCAAATACTGCATCATCGCATTTTGCTATCTTACTGTCTTCTGTGCATGTTGAAAAAAGAGTCCGGTACTTCTACACAGCCCTGGCTGCGTAGGAACATAAACAACAAAGCCATAGTACTACGCTTTGCTTCACAATGCATTTCTATGTGTGAGGCGGCGCTACAGAGGGATATTGCTTTGATTTGAGCTTGTTAGCAAGTTAGCAAGCATTCTCAAGAATATCTTACTTTGCCTTTAAATTACTGTAAACTAGATTGACAACCATACCGTGTGTGTTAATCTGTGTAATACTACATTTAACGGCTGTCCTCCAAAAAGGTAAATTCCCCACATACAGTACATTAGCAACCCAGAACCACAACTAGGCATGTTTGCATAGTTACATAAAAATATAAATCTGTACACAATGGTCTGAAATAATATTACCTTTGCATCTATGGGATAGAAGTTCTTACAATCACATCTCACTTTCTGGGGTAAATTGTCTTGAATAACCAATTTGTCCTCTGATAGTGAGACACTGGGAGGCTCTGAAAGGAATCAAGTGGAAGTAATACCATTATTTCCCAGTCAAATCTCCACATAATGGTGTGCACATTAGACCAGTCAATATTAAACCTAAACAACATTAGGATAAATACAACAAAGGGGTGACTCACGTGTAATGCTAAGCTGTACAACCTGCTGAGCATGGAAAAACCCTACATCGACAGTACAAATGTATGTCCCCTCGTCAGATATCTTCAGTTTGGTCAGGGTTATGGATGCATTACCCTCCCCCACCAAAAGGGCGGGGTCAACACTTGAGCCGTGTCTTTCCAGCCGTACTGAAGAAAGAAAATGGAATGCCCAGCTACACTTCATTGCATCCATAGAAATGTACTCTGCTTGTCACTTTAAATATGTGAGGCTGTTAGACACACACACAAAATAAAAATGCAGTTAATTGGCAGTAGAGGCAATGCTGTATATATGACACTAGATGGCAGAATAAACTCTACAAAACCCTCTTTTCAGGGTATAAATGCCTATTGTGCCTTTAATAATACAATCATGTCTGTACCCCGGTCTGAGCTCTCATCTGGATTGGTCAGGTCTGTCCTGATTGTGAGGACTCTCCTTCCTTTTCCTTTGTGCTGTACCCACCATTCCAGGCCCACCTGTTCTGCTGTGGGCATTTCCTGTCCCCTGAAGCCACAGTTGAGCAGGACACTGCCCCTTAGCGGGGCAGAAACTGATTTGTCACTAGTAAACAGCAGAAACACCACTACGGGAAAGAACACAGGAAAAGCTTGTGAGGAGCACATTACATTACATTGTACATTATATTGCGGTCGTGGGCCTAACTGCATAGCAAATCAGTTATACATATAGCCATGGCATTTTGCTAAAGATTTAACTCTTCTCAGCCTCTTCTCACCATCAGTCAACAGAGACCCTGATTTGCTGAGAGGGAGGCCCATTTTGTTTTGTATGGGATCTGCTCCAGATGGGTCCGCGTCAACGGCTACAGTCTGCAGGAGCAGCGTGGCGCTGAACGGGGCCCCCTCAAGGTGCAGCGACACAATGAAATGAGCCGGCCCTGTTTCATCCTGGGAGCCACCGGGCGTGTAGCGGCTCATCTCGCACACCACTTCCTGCTCGTTGCAGTCTGCGTGGAGCAACTGGTCTCCATATGGGATCTGAGGCGATGACACTGAGCCAGACACATGAGAATGGTAGAATGAGTTCATTTCATCAGCCCATTCAGACATCATCTTGTGGCGTAGGAAATTAAGAGCAAACCTCTGGCCTCAAAGACAGTCACATCTGGGTCAGGCTCCGTAGGCGGGATGAACGGAGTGAGAGTTTCAGGTAACTGGTCTGGGCTCACTGCAACATCTCTCAAGACGAGAGTGGCCGACGTACGGCTAAAAGGAGACCCACCTCCCATTTCATCCATCACGCCTTCTTCCACAAGAGCGCAGGACAGCACCACATCTGCTCCCCCTTCAGCTGAAAATATAATCAGGGAGGTTGGTCAAAAAAAACTTCTGCTGCATCAAATCAAGAGCCCACTAGCCTGCGCAAGTGTGGGTTGTTCCAGAAAGATTACGTAAAAGTAACATTAGGCTGTGTTGACGTGCTGGCTCTTTGGTCGTTGCTCTAAAAAGGTAATCTTGGGTCACACAGTGAGAGAGGTTCAAATATGGCCAATGTTATGGTTTTGCGACCTAAATAGTCAGAAGGTCAGATATTTTGGATGTTCTCACTGTGACTGCTGCTGCCACCATTGCTACGACCGTCTACTACCCAACCAACCAATAGGAATGCGGCAGAATAACTCACTAATCGAATCAACACAACACTGTTGCTAAACCCAAATGGAGGTATAGAAAAAGAAAGAAAAAAAAAACGTTTCGTTAGCCTCGCGAGATCATCCTGATATCGCGAGCTTCAGTTTAATTTCGCTGTGAGAATTAACAATTCCTCTGGCATGTCAGGTTAATGTTTTGTAGCCTATTCCAACCGATTCCAACACAGGCCGGTGGCGGGCCCACATTGCCATTTTCTTTGGATTTATTTCAATACACACACGAAATTGTGCCCAGATGGATGATGCATGCGCCTATCTTCTTCTCAGTTGGCTATAGGCTATAGGTGCATCGTATTATATCAATTATTACGATTAGCTCCACGTATTATTTACAATTAATACAATTGTCAGATTAAACTGTCTGAAATCTCAGTCTACACAGACAATCGTATTGGGAGCTATTCAAATGCAAATGCAAATGCAAATGGAGGCTGACTGTCTACTGTGGATATGCCTATTAATATTCTTACCAGAACCGCATGTTGTGAAGTATCCAATCAGTAAAATGTGTAACATGTTGAGTAGTTTAGTTACAAATCCATTATGCAAATGTAACATTAATCCAATAGAAAACAAATACGCATCCTACTTTCACTTTGACGTTCAAGTAGGATTATTATTTTTATAGTTCAAAGTCTCGTTTAACATTAAAATAATTACTTCAAATATATAGGATAAGTAGCTAATACGCCTGCTTTGCCTATCCTGCTCTTTAAAATCGTTTAAACTTTTATACCGAACCGCGTTCACCAGTCCCAGTAGCCTATATGCCTAGCATATATGCCTAGCCTAGCCTTACCAGGAGCGAAAGTGAAAGTCTGTATGAACGCTCGATGACAGTTAACATAGAATAGATTACATTGTTCTGTATGATTTTTTTCAGGAACTTTAAGCCTACGTAAAATATTTTCAGATCTAGGCGTACTATAATTAACTTAGGTTAAATGGCAATGTGTTCTATCGCGAACACATTAGCATACTGTAGGTGGAAAAATTGCAGTTTTAATTAAGTGTTTAGACAGAATAGAATATGCCTACATTATGTATTTTAAATGGCAATTTGTTCTATAGCGAACACATGCATATTTCTATCAAACGTGGAAAATGTGCACTGTTTTTATTAGATTTTAGACATAGAATAGAATAGGCCTACATTATGTATTATTAGCCTATTATACAATTGACGGCAGCATAAAAAAAAATCTTTCCCAATTGGCATTGGCAGTAAAACTTACTAAGAAATATAGGTGGCCAAGAGAGACAATCCAACCTTTGTGGTTAAGTAGTGTTAGTCCAAATGTGTTATTTTGGTAAAACTACAAGAGCACATTTCCATCTATCTACGCCAATACTGCGTATCCCTCTCTGTTCCCCTTACATAATTTTAGATTTCCCCTAAATAGTCACAGACAAACTTAAATGGTAAAGTGTAATTACTGATTTTCTTTAACAAAACAAAAATGTGGTCATCATTTTAATCAGACATACCTCAAATGTGTTAGTTAGTTAGTTAATTAGTTAGTTAGAGTTCCCATATATTTGCCCTAACTTGTTTGAAACTTAACTGCACAATCACACTCCTGGTTGACAAATAAGGCTGGTTGTTCAATTCACACCTGCGTGCTTTTGGCTCTCATTGTTGTTTACAAGGTGGGAGTTCATTTGAGTTTCTGGTGAGTGTCCGTCAATTAGCCTGTAGGTTCAAGGCTATTGCCTTTTTTTATTTCAGGTTTAGTCAGCCCATAACACACACACACACCTGTGAGAAGCGTGAATAGGCCACATACATATTACATATAGATATATTATGTTATCATCAGCCTTCTCAAATCTAAAAAAGAAATGTGCACATAATGCGTGTGGGAGAACGTGGGAGAACTACACTGAGTTCTCCCGCAGTGTGTTCTGTATCCAGTCACGGTAGTTTGTAACTTTGGTGTAGACGCCATAGGTTCCAGCTTCTCCGCAGTCAAACCCCCAGCTTACAATACCTGCTACCCAGAACCGACCATTTTCCCACAGGGCAAGGGCACTTCCACTATCCCCTTGGCAGGAGTCCTCTCCAGATTCAGGGAGTCCCGCACATAACATGTTATCAGTAAGAACTGGAGTAGAAGCGTTGTTTTTTTTCTTCTTTCTCTCAATAATAGTCCTTTGGCATATTTGCTGGCCTACCACAGGGAGGCGTATGTATTTCAACCTATTTGTAAGCATCTCTCTTCCATCGTCCCTTGTTATACCAAAGCCTGACACCAGCCTAGAAATTAGAAAATTAATGAGAAGTGAGTGTGAGAAGAACATTGCTGGAGAAAAAAAGTAAAATCAGAATAGAGCATAAGAGGGAAATAAAAGTAGATATCGTTTACCCGATTGTACCACTCTCCAACGAAGCGGCGCCCTCTGGTGGCACACAGATTGGCATTGTAGCACTGTTGAATGTAAGTGGATGTCGCAGCTTGATCAAAGCAATGTCATTGTTAAAGTTTATTCTTTCAGGGTTGTTGTATCCAGGGTGAACATGGAGAGAGGCAACATCTGCACGTATAAGCGTTGTCATATTCACATCAATACCGCCCACGTAAACCTAAAAATCAACAGGAAGCAACATAGAGTATAAAAAAATGGTACTGTAGTGTGTGTGTGCGCGTGTGTGTGCGTGTGTGTATGTATGCATGTATGTATGTATGTATGGGGTGGGGAACCAGGTTAGTCTTGACACCCACGTGGAAGGGTTCAATATCCACAGCATTCCCAGCCTGTGAGCATCCTTGAGAAAGATGTTTAAACCCTACCTTGAAATTGTACTCACTGTTGTATAAACTAATCAGCTAAATCACCTAATACTTTGTGTGTAAATAGCATTATTACCTTGACACTCTCTTTATCTGCAGTTACTCCATCATGCACGAGGTTATGAGCTGCAGTCATGACCCAGCGCTCCCCAATCACCATGCCTCCTCCCCGACCCCCGGAATGTAGCAACACCTGCCAGGGAAGGCTATTGGCTGGAGCAAAGCTGCCTCCAATAATCCTCTGGGAGCCAGAAATGTGCTCTATGGGTTTACCACATACTGGATGGGAAACAGATTAGTTGTATTTTAGCCACATGACAAACTGTGCCAAGGCCAAACTGTTGTGGTTGTTAATAATAATAATAATAATAATAATAATAATAATAATATATGAATAAGTTGTCTACCTGGTATACAGGTTGGAATGATAGGACCATTATTGTCTCTCCATTTTCTGTCAGCTGCGCATGTATAAGTTACTGAAAACCACATTAAAATGTTTTATTATATATACCGTGTTTGCTATATATGATTTTGCAATGCAAATTAAACTACATTTTTAATATTTAGGAAATACACAAATACCTAACATTTGTGGACAAATGGCTCACCATTTCCTCTGTCCACGGTGGTGTAGAACGGCTCGTTACAGTGGTACTGGATAACCGAGCCATACTGATTCTCAGAACCAGCGATAAAGGTAACACCTCCATTTAGGAGTGTGTCAGGCTCCCCACAGTCAATTACTAGATGAAGAGTGTGATTATGATGGGATTAGCAGCGTATTAAATAGAATGTTAATAGCCCCACACACGCACACACACACTCGAACACACGTACGTGCACACACACACATACAAACACACAAACACACCACTTACTCTGGCATTTTGGAAGAGGGAGATGCCATTGTCCATTGCTTTGACACATAGAGGAGTAACTCTTTATCTCCTCGTTATCCTAGCAATGGTTTGAAAAATAGATTTTTTGTGAAAGTGCATTGTTTTACTTTATTACACAATGAATTACCTATTTTTTCAATGGCCTATTTTGTCTCTAACCATCATCAGTTTGTATCCTTGCTGGCAGCGAACGTTGATGTAATCTCGGTAGAGGTACTCAGAAAACACAGGTGTGACTCTGCCATTGGTCACGCTACTAGGAGACGGGCACTTCACTCCTGAAATCAGTCAACGACAAAAGCAATCACAGCAACCAAAACTGTTATTCCCACCACTACAAATAGTACATTTAACCTTGTGTGTATTAGTTAAATGAGTCCCTGTTTTTAGCTGTAATATTCTCTTGTCGTTTTCTTTTTTGCACAGTCCTATCTGTCAGCCCTGTGACCTCCTCAATCCCTCACTCTGGGTGCTGTAGTCCAGGCTCCAGCCGGTACTCAGCCCGGCTCCATCAGTGTGGTAGTCCAGCCTGACATTGTTGGAGCCAGTGGGCAGAACGCCTGGACTCTTCACCCCACATAGCTTCATGGGCTCCCTTCCTGGGATGGTCACCTGTTCAAGAGGAATCAGTGTATTGTATGCATTTATTTTTACTGAAAGGGATGTTAAAAGGTCTCGTAAGACAGACACTCAGGAAAGGATAAGATATTTGAATCATCCCTTCAAATCTACACAGCAATTAGAATAACTCCACAAACACACAGTATCTAGTTATGGTACACTCAAATGGTCAAATATGAGATAACTTGAGGTAAAAATCACATTTAATATGCATTTAAATTAGGGCGGTCAGTCGATGAAATAATGTAATCGCGATTAATTGCATGTTTTACATTGTTAATCACAATTAGACGTATATTTTTACAGGTTTACATTTACATTTACAGTGTTATATTGTTATAAAAAGATATTCCATCTTAATGGAAATGTTTGTATGTAATTTTTCATATTTGTATAAAGCTGGAAAATGTTATGAAAGTAAAACATTAGAAACAGTACAACATGAGGAAAAAATATTTAGGTAACATTTTGAATAGGTAAAAATAAGCAATTATTAATCGCGATTAACTATTTAAAGCGTGTGATTAATCGCGACCACAGTTTTTAATCGACTGACAGCCTTAATTTAAGTACATATTAAAAGCAAGTATCACTCAAGGCCTTACCTGCAACCAGTGATGCAAGCATGAGGGCCCTTGTGGGGTGTCTACACTCTCGATGTGAAAGAGCTCAGTGAAGTTGAGGGTGACAGTGAGCCCAGCCTCAACATAGATGTCGTGTTGGCATGACAGGCCGTGCGGGGAAGGGTCCGGGTACCCTGGACTGGACAGGTGACCCTCAGGCTCATCAAGTATACCACTACCGCAAGACACTGAGAAAGAAGGCAGCCATGAGAAGAATGTGTAGATATAGAATAGACACACTTGTACTGTACTGTGGGTATCCAAGGTTTAAATAGGTACTGTAGGGCCAGAGCCATGGAAATAACAGAGTTGCGACATCTCTGTTCACTCCAATGGACTGTTTTTTTCACAGCAACGGAGCCTCAAAATAGTTCTCAGAAGTTATCCTAAATACTTAAAGTACACTATATAAATTCTATTTTAAATCTAAATCGGTGCATTTATTGACTACTAATTACCAATCCATGAAGTTATATGTCTGTATATATATATATATATATATATTCAAATTGCCCACCAAGCACTTCCTGGAACTATTTTGCCATAGGTTTTGCCTCTCTGTGAACCATGTGACCGTTGAAAATGTAAAACTTCCGTTGGCATAACTCTGTTCTTTCCATGGCTCTGGGTTGGCGCAACTCTCTCTTTTCATGGCTCTGAGTAGGGCTGGTCTCACAGACATGGAATAAGCCTAGTCCTAGACATTTTTCTTTAGTCTATAAACTCTAGGAGTTTAAATGTATGCCCTGTATTACAGTACATGTATTAGAATACACACAGCACTTACAGACACAGGTACGCTGATCTAGGCGGAGCTCGTAGCCATGGTGACAGGAGCAGAGGTATGAGCCGAGGGTGTTGTGGCAAATCTGAGAACAGAGCGGTCCCGAGCCATCTCCAGGGTCTGGCTCTGAACACTCGTTTATGTCTGACAGACAGACGGACGTGTGAGGAGACAGTATGCTGGAGCAAAGCAGGATGAACTCTGAAGAAGCTACCTGTACTGTACCTATTGCCTGGTAGTAAGCAGAGAAGCCCATGTACTGGCGTCGCTCTGGGTCGGTGTCATCCGTTTGGAATATTAGGGTGAGACTGTTGCCCGGAGACAAGATAGGCTGGTCGCCAGGGTGATGTCCATCGGCTGAATTTGCATGGCCACAGAACTTTCCCAAGACCTTTTGATCTGAAAGAACCTGGAATGCACAAGAAAACTGTTCATGGGGGACAATGGGATGAACCCACATGTTAAAGTTTCACTCCTCAGTTTCTGACGGTTGTAGCTAAACACATACATTTATATTCTCAGAATATACATGGTTCTGGGGCACAATAATGCAAGCAATGCTTGTACTTTTAAGAGAAACGTAATAAGCAAAAATGTTATATTGTATATAGCTCCAAAATAGTGTAGAAGTGAGAGTACATATTGAAGTGTCATGAATGTAACATGTATACAGTAGCAAACAGAATATATATACTATATATATATATATATATATATATATATATATATATAGTATATATGTATAGTGAAGTATTTCTGTAACTGGCTCTAACCATAACAGCGTCATAATCACAGTCTGCTGAGGACTCTATGTCCATGTGTGTGAAGGTGAGCTTGATCCTGTAGCCATCGGGTACGTTGATGTTCCACTGCTTCAGCAGGCTGGGAGGGTAGGGCTGGGGGTAATGTGGAGACTGGATGCTTCCATGCAAGGGAGGCTTTGAGCGAGGTAGTCGCATGCCCTCGCACGCGGACACAGTAAGTATCCTATAAACAATACAGAAACAGTTCTACTGTATCAGTATTGATTCAACTGTTGCAACTGATAGGAATAATTTTCTATCATAAAAATGTAGACCAGTCGTTGTTGGATAGCGTTGAATCAGGAAAGCAGGCTTTAATAATACAGTGGTGCGCAGCAAGGGAGAAACGTGTGGTTTCACAAGGGAAAGGTCCCCCAACACATTTCTGAGGTAACAAAGGCATGTTTGCAGTTTTATACAGTATAGAACCAAGGGGAACAGTCATGGCCACCCCCATAGGTAAATGCTAAATTGGTTGTGTCCAGTGTGGGAGCAAACTTTAGCTGCTTGACCTGCAGACACAGCTGGGTATCGGGGAATACAATCACATAGCCATATGCTGTCATCCAGTCTGTAGGTGGGACAACTGCTGGGTGAGGTTGAAATGGACCATACATGTAAATGAAGCACCGTCTTTTGTTTGTGGCAAATGGTACATTTAGGCATGGGATGCAAAGAGCACAGGAAAAACAGCTGAAGTGGTAAATTCAGTATGACATGTCTGCCAACGGCAATAACCATAATTATTAGTTGAATAATCAAACCACATTCCTTAACAGCCTCATTATGATAATCATATTATATTACTTAAATGATAATAAGATTATTTTACTTAAATTAATTGCTCAGTCAAAGAACACAATTATCATTAAAAATATATTTTTGGGCATCACAACACAGTATTGAACATTTCTTTACAATATAGTAGAAAGTATTATATAATATACAGTACAATTTTCTAAACAAGCTTACCAAATGATACAATAGATCCGGCCCATATCTCAAGAGGTATATCTGATCTGCTGTTAAGCACGAGGTGTTTTCACATTTCAATGGGAGTTTTGCAATGAGTGTAAAAGTCAGAAATCTGTTTACCTTGGCAAATAAATGAAAGTTTGTGTCTGAGTGGGTTCAATACTGAAGGGAACATAGAGATATAGCTGTTACTGTATCATTTCACATTACCTTTTCACAATTTATAGCCAATATGAAAATAAAAATACTTCAATTATTTTATGTTTTTACTATAATTATTCATAACATATTATTTACATCCTGCCTTGATTTTGAGTAATTACTTTGTAATCAAGGTGAGGCATAATAGTACAGCAATAGTGCAAGTTTCCCTAACACCTACTGTAACTTGCCCAATTACATTTTACATTGCTCTAACTATTGGAGCATAAGAGTCTTATTTGTATAAAATTAATAGCATGTCTGTGTTTATATGTAGGCTATGTAGGACGACCATGTGCTCTGTATGTGTACATAGACGTTGTAGTAATTACACCTAAAATAAAAAGTTTTTATTTTATTTTTTGACTATCCAGCCACTTAGTGAGTGTTGTTGACCAGCTGTGTGTATGCATTCCCGTAATTGGATGCTATTCCTTTATTGGCTTAGTTGTGGTTTATGTTTGAACAAGAAACAAACACCAGTAGACAAACATAGCTCAGAATTAAACATTCACTTTTAGAAGCAGCGGTTGTTCCTACGGTGCATTACATCTTCATAGGCTCCCTTTGTTACTAAACCTCCACCATGCATATCAAAATACAAGTCCGGCCCAAAACATCGTAAACTGAAGGGGATAGGGGAGATGTACCATACAGTAATGATATCAACCAAATTTTTGGGTTGAGCTACTAGTATTAAATAATTCTCTTCCATAGCTCTGCTAGCAAACACAGCCTTTATGACACTGGCTATTTTGTTATTTTTTATTATAACTGATTTTTTTTTTTCACGAATACAGTATGGAATTATTGTCTGGAGTAATCCATGACACAATGCAAGGTGGTAACACTATGAAAGTAGACCTAGGCATGGATGCCTGTTAGGTGACCGTATAGCCTACTCCCATGTGCCTCTGTGTTCCGCCATAAGCACAGCATTTGATTCTGTGCAGGTGCAATGGATGGTGAAAATATTTCAACAGCTGGGCCATGAAAAAGTCCACTGTCTCTCAGACTCACTTAGTCATTTCACATTTGTGTGTCTGCAATGTATACATTGCATTTCCATATAAAGCGGAGCTTGATATACCGCAGTGAGGCAAAGTCTACTTTCATCGTTTCCAAACTGTTTTTTATTTTTTATTATATGAAGCTATTTTCTTTTAACAAAACACTTGAATTTGTAAAGAATATGCTTTAATAACAAAGAATAACAGAGAATATATAGAAAATTAATTCTGAATTTATATTGTGATTTTAACATTCAGAAAGACATTATCTTATTCATTCAAGGGGGGAAAAGATAATACAAATAACTAATACTGACTTAGGGTGAGTGAGTAGCATATTTACTCAGATTCAGATTCTTCTTTCTCAATTGTCGCCTTGATCCAGTCTAAATACTGTTCCACTTTGGTATAATAACCCTTGTTATCTGTATCCTGAATTTTACAAGGCGAGCCCCATGACACAATTCCCCTCAGACGATAAGGCCCTCTGTTGTCCTTGTTTCCCTTCCCCATCATAGGTGTGAATAATGGGCCCCCACTATCACCCATGCAACTGTCTTTCCCCTTTTCCCCAGCACAGAACATATTCTTAGTAAACACATATTGTGTATCATTAAGCCTGGGTGTGTCCTCACATACAGTTTGAGACAGTCCTGCAATATGAACATACTGCAACCTTGCACTTCTTGGCAATTTTCCTGTCATTCCCCAACCTGAAACGGTGCCTAGCTCATTCTCTTGTAAGCCTGCACCTGGCTCAGGCAGACAAATGGGTAGGAGGGTGGGTCCAAGTTTTACTCTAGTCTTCAGCTTGAGAAGAGCAATGTCATTGTCAAAAGAAGGAATGGAAGGGTATTTGTAGTCAGGATGAATAATGGACTTTTCAATGTCCATTGTACTTTTTGTACTTCGTTGATTGTCCACAAATCCACCGTACAGCCGAAAAGGCTCCTTCTTAGCAACATGAGCTGCTGTTAAAGCCCATCTGTCACTGATCAGTGAGGCTCCGGCAGGAAAGCCCTCTGCATTTGGAGTGTAAAGCTGCCAGGGTATATCACCAATGTCTGCATTAGCACCTCCCAGTATCCTTTCTGACCTTTCAATATCGGTTTCTGTCTTCCCACACACTGTAACAGACAAAGCACCATAACATACGGTCACTAAATACATTAATAATAAAGGTAAAGATGACAATGATACAGTGATGAGAGCCATACCGTTGATGCATTTTGGCCACCCCGTATTGCCATCAACCGATTCCCACCTACCAATTGCGTTACATATGTATGTGTCTGGCAAAACAAGAGAAGGCATTCTGGTTATATGGTTTGTCTGATATGGTTATTTTGTGCACAGTTGAACAGCAGGCTAGTTTTAAAATAATGTGTTTCACTCACCATTTCCTTCCATGGTGTAGTACTTTGAAGTGCACTCAAACTGGATCTGATCACCAAACAAAGAGTCTATACAACCTGAGTTCCGCACTTGAAGGACATCATCCTCTGGAAGGTCAGGCCTTTCACAAGCCAGTCCTTTGCAACAGAATGAATATATATATATATATATATATATATATATAAAGAAAATGAAACCTAACTTGCTAGCGAACAACTGTGCATTTCTGTGTGGCGATTGCTGAACTCACGTTCACAGTTGTATATTGGACTCCATTTGCCTGTTTTATGACATGTTGTCACATACTGAAGTGTGTCCTCATTCTTTATGAAAATGCAGCATAGATTAGGCAGCTCATATGGGCTTTTGACAGCAATACTAGTACACAGACAATATATCCAATAAGTATATACTGTACATATATATAGAATGTGAACTCACTGTAATGAAACCATTATTACAAGACACGGTCACTCTGTCGCCTGCATGATATTCTGGCTTCTTGGGAGTAATGTTGGAATTGGAAGTCACAACTCCTGGACATATCTGTTCTGTACATAGCATAAAAACAGGATTTTCACATGTTTCTGTTGCACAAATCTTAATGTGTAACAGAGCACCGTATAATGTGCTTTGTATACGGGGTGATATATTGAGATATAACAAAGCACATCCAGCTGTTTGCATTATAATACATAGCGGAATATAGCGGCTTGTTTTACCATAATCCTCAGTCCAAGCTTACCACTTAAATTAATCAACTGGGCTTTTGGATAACTTCTGGATATACTTTCTACAAATTCTTCAAGATATTGTGATTTATAGATGCAGTATTTGACAGAGAAGCATGTCAATAAAAAAGCGACCTGTATGTTAAGGTACCTTTGGTCTTATAGGAGACTGTGAAGCCCTTGTTTGAGCCATGATCGTCCGAATTGAAGAGGATTCGGATGTGATTTGAGAATGTCAGTAAGGGAGATGGGGGAGGTACTTGACCACAGTAGGGCCCAAAACTCTTTGATGGAGTCTCAACCTACAAGGGAGAGAACACCTTAGAGTTAGTTAAAAATATTTTCTCCTGGCCATTAGAGTTAATATGGCTTTTGAGATCTCAATTGGTTGGTTCATCGAAATGAGAAAAATAACTGCAGAAACACTAACGGAAAATCTTTATTACTGAGGCTGTGATATGCACCACTATTATTAAAAAGTGAAAATATATATATTTGTTAAATTACACACTTTAGTTAAAATTGTCTTTGTTTGCTGCTCTTAACAGAAACATAAATTAACCAAACCATCAATTTAACATCTAGTCTGGCTAAAACCATGCTGAAATTGCAAGCCCTGTCTACTGATATTGCAAGTGCCACCTCTAAGGCTTGCAATATCTGCATGGTTTTACCCAGGCTTTCTAACATACAGGCTCATTCTTAAACGACCTACTGTCACTGAGTCTATGCACTGTCCATCGGTAGTCTGTTCCACATCAAAGTCTTCGGCAAAATGCAGCTCCAGCTGCAGGTGATCTGGTACGGACAGAGTGGATGAGCAGCGGGAGTTCTCTGGATATGCACTGGGTCGGGAGGGGCTGGATATCATACCGCGCTTAGACCCTGACAGGTCCTCAGAGCAACTCACTGTGGTGGGACACAGAGTGGCAAACATGTCATCATTACAGTATACAGTGTAATGATCCCCATTCTGACCTGGATGCTCTCTGGGTCCACCCGGAGGTTCTGCACACACACGCACACTGCCAGGCTGATACTGCTTGCTTCCTCTTCTGTCATCTTGGTACTTTCGCTTCTTTAATCCTGAGTTATTCTTCCTTATATGGTTGGCCTTCTCCAGATTTTAGCACTATAAAGTATTGTCTCCCACCTGTATGCTGTGTGTATGTGACACAGGGTTTACCATCGCAGGTGTGCTGGTCTGCATCCAGATGGTAGCCAGGGCGACAGGAGCAGTGGTACCCTCCAATGAAGTTGTGGCAGTAGTGAGAACAGGACATGCCCAAGTCATCCTCACACTCATCAAAATCTGAAGCAGTAAAGGTGACAGCACAGAAATATACTTGTACTTCCCTTTTCTTTGTTTGCATCGCACCCTCTGATAAAGGTTCCCCCCATCAATGTTAGAATAAAAGAAATGTCTAAATCAATCTAACATTCACTACGGTTTAACATTGGAAATTGGCAGCTTTCTGATCGAATAATTACAAATCCATAACTCATAATACGCAATAACCTTTAGCACATTAGGTTGCAAGCCATGTGTAAACACGTATTTGAACTGCTGTTACCATTGTTATATAAATGTTAATTGGAATTGTCTCAGTAAAAAATTTCTGATGTACGTTGCATGCCTGTTAAACCAAGCAGATTACTGTAAATGTGATGATCCCAGACAAAGACCAAAAGAGTACGGGACTTGGGCTGAATCCCATTTCATCCCTTGCCCCTAGCCCTTAGCCCTAACCCTCCGTTTGCGCGTTCATGTGTAGGGGTAGGGCGTCCCAATTCTAGTTT
>JAODTR010024403.1:0-23501 GCA_025399935.1 Amblyopsis rosae
CTCCAGACAACACAGCCCTCAGGTTCATGGGGGCACCCAAACCTCTCCACCACGATAAGGTGATGGTTCCCGGAGATGCCAGAGTATCATATGTATCTGCCATTTGAACTTCAAATGCTTTTTTGAAAGCATTTCTTGGAATGTTAATCAGTTTAAATGAATTGATCTACTTCTATAATTGATCCTCGAAAGGATTAAATGAAGGTTATATGCTTCAATATGAAAATACTGAATCTGACTTAATCAGAAAAGAAGCTCAAACGATGCATGGTTCACTGTAATCTTTATCTCTGTCTCAGCTTTACATTTTTATCATTTAATACATTTTCTCCAGAGAACCTACATTATAGGCCTGACATTTTGACGTTCTCTTTCATCCATAGCTTCTACCTACAGACCCTCCAAAGAAACCTGACCCTGTTACCTCAGAGACTGTTGTGTTTTGGGGACTACGGCTATGGCAGGTCATTGGCATCTTTTCAATGTTTGCTTTAGCAATTGGTAAGTAGACATATCCAGCTGCAGCAATGCATTACTTTATAGTTGCCACCATATCACTGCCTTAGTAGCCAAGGTATAGACTACCAGCCTGGTATACAGTTTGGTGTCTGTCCCTATTGAAGCGTTTGGCTATGTCATTAATTTACCCTGACACTCTGGTCTTTGGATGACTCTAGCAATACAAGCAGTTGCTTTGATTTAGAGTCACACATTCCCAGTCAATAGCCAATCAGGGAAAGCATTGCCCTATAAAACTATAATACATGGATATGTACTGCAGCCATGATGAAAACTCAAGTTACAAAGTATTGTGGCCACGACAATACTTTATACAGTGAAAAAGTTCTGGTCTCCAAACCAAAAATGCTTGTTTACATTTTTCACTGAAAATCTCTAAATATTTTGTTTGCACAAAAGCGTATTTATTTTCTTCAAAATGAAATGAAAAAATTTAGTATCCAATTAAATCCAAAGCAATTGTGAGTATTTACCAGTAGGAACTAGCGTTAGGGACGTTGCCAGGCCTATTTTAGGGGGGCTGCAGCCCCTCTAAAATAGGCCTGAATTAGGCAAGTGTGATGAGGCACATGTACAATTAGACAGCCAACATTGTTAAAAACAATAACATGTATTTTATGGTTATGTCACAAGTTGAAGACATTTTATTTTCAGCTTGCTGAATGCTACTGAACAAATGCAATATTGTAGCAAACATTTCACATTCTCTCAAAAGTATTGTATTGATAGCACTATTCTCTGCACCCTTTCCCAGAGTTTCTTGCTGTGTGTGTGTGATTAGTGCTGATTAAATGTGTATTTTCACATAAATGTTGACTTTATTAGTTTCAGTGTGTTGGTGAACAGCAACAATTATATTGATTGCACAGGAATTGTGATACTGACACAATTACAGAAAGTTCCACATTTAACAACTTGTTTTTTTATTATGACTCAGAATGATTATATCAGCATAAGCATTATTTGCATGGACCTGTTTTTGTGCCGTTTATTGTTATTAGGTGACTGGGAACAGATTTCTAGAAGTCATGTTGAAAACAAACAACAAAAATGCATAATTTAATGCCAAAATCACAATTGCCCTTTTATAAAATATAGTTTGTGAATTGTGGAATGTGGAATATAGTATAATAAAGTGCTGCCTATAAATAATAAACATTGATTAATGTCTACTTTAAAATATTTGCCTTTGATTTGAATGTTAATGATAATATTGTCCCAAGTTCCTCTGGCTCATTTGGTCTCTTCTTTCCTTCTACCTGACAGTTATCACATTATGCTGCATCTTCAAATGCCGCATCCCAAGAACTAAAAAGGAAATCGAGGCACGGCATGCCCAAAGATTGGCAGCCAAGTCGTATGCAAATACGTTAGAAACTGTGCCCCCTCTCAGCGAGTTGACTGAAATTCCAGGATGTAAGTGCCTCTATCTGTCCTTTGTAATGAGTAATTCATGAAAGATTTCACAGGTGTGACATCTACAGATGGTGTGTCTGCCGTCACTTGGGTACACTGATGTTTGACTTGCCACACCTTCCATGCTTCCTTCTGCTATATTTTATTGTTCTATCTCCGTAGTCCCTTAATCCCTGTTTTCTTTTTCTTTTTACATAATATTTTGCTTTCTCTTCTCCTTTCTTCTCTTTTCCTGTCTTCTCTTCTCCTCTCCTATCTTTCCTAGCTATCCCAGACACTAGCGCTGTGCAGACAGTTTCTGAGCAGGTCCAAGCTGAAAGTGCTAGCAGCAGCCAGCTACCGATAGTTAGGGAAGAAGAGGAGTACACCAGCCCACAGACTTTACCAGAGACCAGATGACTTTTCTTCCTTCTCCTACAGTATACTGCATCTGCTTGTCTCTTCTGCCATGAGTACTATCCTTGCTCTCTTCTTGACCTGGTGAAGTTAAGAAACATTCTTGTAGACACTCTGGAGGTGTTCCAGTCTCCTGTACATCATTAAAGCTGCTGTTGGTAGGATTTGAGTGTTGTAACAGGAGCTAGTAACTAATATGGCATGATTTTGAAATCAACAACCCAAAAGCTCACCCACTCCTCCTCTGCTCACTCTCTCTGGATCCCATTGGTCTGGATCAATCAGTGAAAAGAGGCTCTGATTGGTCAGAAATCTTCGAGTAGCTGGCAAAATGTACTGTATATTGACTAATTGAGGCAGGGGCCATCAACGAGAGCAGATATTCTCACAGATCATGTCATTCAGTGATCGCTGATGGATGTCTGACAAAATTTTTTTAATTGTATAACCTACAGCTTTAATGTAACTGTAGCTGCTTCTGCTCCTCAAATTTTTGGCGTTACAGTGTGACTCAAAACAGTATGTCTCTTAGTCTGCCAGTAATGATATTCTAGTGCTTTCTAGAGCTATACTGAAGTGGATATTTTTCCAAGAAACCGATTTGCTAGCACAGTGCAACTATACATTAATAACTGCATGCAGTTCAAGTGCATTTGATTTTCCCCCCAAAAAAGTACATTTTGATTAGATACAAATTTTATGAGTCTCATGCCTTTTTCTATTGCCTTTGTGGTATTTTTATTCACAAGTTGTTGCATGTATTTTTTTGTGGACAAATACAGTATAGACATTAGGGCTTCACAAATAATGATATACTTTATTAATGGAGATTAAAATGTGTTCTGCTAATATCATGGCCACAGCCTGGCATAAAAACCAGTAGGATTTGTCCACTAAATATAGCTTTCTAAAGTAATATAGTTATATAATGTTATAACAAATAATGATAAAAAAATGATTGTGTTAATGTACTGTAATTGGCATCAGAGCATAGGTATTTAATACAATTGTAAAACTGTTAATAATCAGTAACATTATAAAGTAAGATACAGTAATCAATATGAAAATGTCAATATTGACCCAAATGGTTCAGCCAGAGTAGCCTGGTGTTATCGTCCTCATATCTTGTGAGCTCTAATTTCAATTCACTGCGAGTATCAGTGTGGAACTCTTCAATTCAAAAGCGGTGGTTAACTGTGATGACTCACCATAAATGTAGTGTAGAGTATGGTATAGATCAGAGAACAGGAATGAAGGCCATTCTTCATAGAGAAGATAATATTTGCTTTGCTACCGACTGTTATAGGAAGAGTTGTTTCACCATTTAGCACCATTAATAGTGAATAGGGGCTGGCAGAATATCCCTTTGATATTCGTGTTGCCAGGTTAAGCAATATAAGATTTAAAACAAGAAATTGTGTTGTAATTCCATAGTGCGATATTTGGCATTTCAGTTTCCACCACCGCTCTAACTGATATTAAACATTCTGATTGGGTGGGTTAATAAAGGCACAGTAGGTAGTCGATTTGGGTGTAAGGAATATGGATTCATATGTACCTCCGCCACCTTTGACATATGACAACGATTTGGATGGAGGGGTTCCACACTGATATTTGTGTCAAATAAAGCTGGAGAATGTGAGATTGTGATGGTATCACAAGGCTACAGCCCAATAATAACAATGTATGCCCTATACTTAGTGTTGTGTGTGCCTTCTGTTCCTATTTCACTGTAAGAATCGTTATAAATAAAGAAAATGGTATGTTCAACATTATAATTATTATGCAATCCTAAATCCTGCTGATTTGATTTAAACCATAAGGTTTTATGAAAGGCCTTGTATCACAGTAAGGCCTGATAAGATGCAGTGCATAATGGTACCAAAGGTTTTGTGGAATATTCATGCATAGCCATGCTCTTTAGTGGGTAGGTATAACTGGTGTGCAATACAGGCACTTTTACCTTCCGCTCTTTGGTGTACCATCTTTTTTTATTGTACACCGGCACTCTTGTTGGCCCTCTCCATATTAGGTTAATTCATTCATTTCACATGGCCGTAAATGCCATAAAACTGCTTTAACCAGAGGGCACTGGGATCTATATGTGACCTGTTTCCAATCTCACTTGCCTGCTTTTCTGTGGGCAGCTGCTAATCTAACTAATATTACAATGGTTTTATTTAACCTTTGTTTATTAGCCTTACAATAATGTTGTCCTGGCTCCTAAAGTGCTACACAAAGTGAGCACAATCTAAGAACATGACACAACAGAGCTTCAGATGTAAAATCCTAGCAACTCACTTCCAGGTACTTGATGCATTTAAGCATATGTTTTTCTCTAATTGAAATGGTTGTCCCCTTTATTACATAATCAAATTATATATGTGTGTGTTCAAAGCTAATCAAATGAATGCATGATTTGGGTATGACAAGCTGGGTAGAAGTATCACATTATTTTTCAGCATGCACAGAGAACGTTATAGAAGATATTGGTGAAGAAGTGACTTATCTTATAATCTCTGACCTATACCTTTAAGTCAACCAATTGTATTAGCTGCAGCATTTCTTACCCTGCTGACATGTCTGTGAAAACAGTACATAACAATTTCTTTATTTTTATCTCAAAAGTTTCTCTTCTAAAAACATTTTTGCAATGTTTCGTTTGTTTTGTATTTATCTCAAAAGCATTTTCAATTTTTCTTTTTCACTCTGTATGCTGTCAATCTTCAGCTCATCACGCTACTCATTTCACACAAGTAAAAACATATTTGATGCCGCTGTCTAAAAAGGTTATACTTTGATAAAACATTTGTTCAGGATCAGGGATGGCCGGTATCTTATGCAAGGCATTCCCTCCATGACCTCCTGTTTTTGGTGATTGTTACAGCCCAAAATGAAATGTGTGAATTCACTTAATGTTTTGTGTTCTTTACATTATATTTTATAAGTACAATTACATAATAATAATAATAATAATAATAATAATAAAACATTTTATTTATAGGCGCCTTTCAAAGCACCCAAGGTCACCTTACAAGAAAAAAGTAAATAATGTGAATTGAATGAATTGAATGAAGTAATTAAATGAAATAAACAAAACATGAATACAGTGCATAAAATCAGTAAGGGTCTAAAATAAATTAAGAAAACACAAGATTGTTATGACCAGATGAGCAGTGATCAGGTTGAATATGTCAGATAAAGATGTGTATTTTTAAGCGAGTTTTGAAAATGTGAAGAAAGTCAATGTTACTGTTGTCTGGTGGAAGAGAGTTCCAGAGGCGAGGGGCAGAGAGTCTGAAGGCTCTAAACCCCAAGGTGGTACAATGAGGTGAATGGAGGAAGACCTGAGAGTGTGCAGGTGTGTTGATGTGAAGAAGGGTACTGAGGTACAGAGGAGCGAGGCTGTGAATAGCCAAGAAAGTGAGGAGCAGAATCTTTAATTCAATAAGGTATTTAACAGGTAGCCAATGAAGATTCTGATGGACAGGAGTGCATTATTCATAAAAGGGGTTCTGGTGATAATACGAGCAGCAGTGTTCTGAACCAGTGGAAGCTTTTGTATGGATTACCAATGTTGTATTGCATACTACTAATTAATAACCGATAACCAATATATACCAATATTGTTAATATGGGAGCAGGATGGTGTAGTGGTCTGGGTGTTGGGCTCCCAGCCAAAAGGTCATGGGTTCAAACCCCGGTGATGACCTACCTGTAAGCATCCTTGAGCAAGATGCCTAATGCCTAACTGCTCCCGGTGGTTGGTTGTGCCATTGCAAGGCAGCAATTGCCATTGGTGTATGAATGTGTGTGTGACTGGGTGAATGTGAGGCAAAATACTGTAAAGCGCTTTGAGTGGCTGAAAGGTTAGAATTCAGTCAATCAGCCCATTATTTGCAATGGCTTGCACTTTTGTCATATTTCCGATGAGCTTGAAATAAAAATAAGGAAGGAATGTCACCCCTATCAAGAGCCGAAACTGTTCTCAGGCCAATCAATGTTAGCCTCATGATAGGGTGCAAGATTTAATTTCCCAACTACCACATAACTCAAAGTCAAACTTTACAATTATACTAGAGGAATTAAACTGGGAAATAAAACACGCCTGGCCATTTGTACCATATGAATTGTTCAAAGAAACTGATACTAACAACCAGATCTAGTTTTTTACAGACATATAACATATATTGCATGTTATATAAACTGAAGCTCTGTCAATGCCTAGAGAAGATGCGATTGCTAACGTGCATGTGCGTGTGGTTGCTATGTGTGTGCGTGCATGTCTGACTTTTGAGTAGGGCTGGCCTATTCAATTAGTGACCCGGGGGCCAAATGCAGGCCACCAACTACCCCCATGTGGCCTGAGAGGGGATTGCACCCTTGAACACTGTACTTTATTTCAATACAGTATAACCATTATACCATAAGCGAGTCAATATTTTATTTGTTTAACTGCTCTACAGCCATGTCATTGTGACATGGCCCATTTGTAATGTAGTCCAGACATCATAATCAGCACAATGAAATTAGTCTGAGTGATAAATCCATACCTGCGTGCACAAAACTCAAATGTCATTTCACTTGTAGAACACTGCATGCATGTTGGCGGGACTGCCATTTCTTTGTTCAAAAGACTATATGCCAGAAAGATTAGGAATTTGCGCCTATTCTATAGAAAACTATCACCATTGATTTGACTGTGTTCAACATTAAGAGGCCCACCTACACTTTCTCTTTTTTAAATCTGGCCCAATTGAATTTGTAATTGAATATGCCTGGTGTAGGGTGTTTATGACCATAGGTGCAGTGTTTTCAGTCTATTCTAGATCAGTCTTCAGTGGAAAATCATCATAATTAACGTATTTTTTGAAAGCTTTTTTCTGTCTCGTGAAAATTTGTTTTTTTCTTATGTGTTAATTAGAATAATGAAATATATTTTGTTCCATTGTTTCCCTTTCATTTATTATAATAATTAAAACACACAGGGACTGGAGGGAATTCATTACATTCGACTTAGTAGAGGGGGTCAGAGGTCATGGTCAAATTGTCCTGAAGTTAAATTGTTAAAGTGTTAAGAAGGTCCTATTTGGCAATGACTTTCTCTTGAGCTAATGGTGATAACATGGTCACTGAAATGTGAAACACACTAGTCTGAGTCATGTAAATCATTTGGAAATATTAGCATCCTAGGCTTCACTTTTTCCTTAGTCAACAAACATATTTAAATGTGTATCTTTGCAGTAATTGTAGTAATTGCTTTACTATTTTAAAATAAGTGTGTTCAAATAAGGTAACCCAATCAACAGCATTCACTTTTTTTTCTAGCTGTTTTGTAGATTTGTGTGCCATTAGAGGGCAATTAAAACAATCCCATCAAAAGGGTAAATAGACCATATTCATTAGAACAGATGGGAACAGATGTGAACGACCTTTCTTTCTTACCAATCCTAATGTTTTACTGCCATCATGCTAGCTGCTGCTGCTGTTGTAAACACCTCACTGCCTCTCACTGCCTTTCATCTTCCCAGCTGCAAAAGCAGAAGTCAAAGAAGAAGTGACAACAGTGTCGGGGAAGGTGGACTCTGAGAAAGGAGAGAAGAAACCGAGGGAAGGCAAAAAGGAGAGGAAGAGCGCCAAAGAAGGAAAGGGAGAGGAGGAGGAGGAGGAAGGCTCCACAAAGACAAAGGGAGAGCGGGGTGAAAGGGGGGCATCCAAGAAAGAGGGAGGTGAAGGAAGAGCAAAGAAGTCTGGGGAGAGAGGAGATGGAGGGGGGAAAGGGGAGAAAGGAGGAGTTGGCGGGGGCAAAGGAGGGGCTAAGGGAGGTGGAAAGAGGGCCCCTGCTAAGTGAACTCCATGGACAAACACAACAGAATTTCATATTTTTCCACTTGTGGATTATTTTGGATACATTTTGTAAAAAGAATTTGTATATTATATGCATTTGAATAAAATTGACAACTAAAATGATTTTGTTTATATCATAAATAATATTCTCTATGGGAATTACCATGTTACAATGTTCATGTTTACAATACTACATTCTTGAAACATGTATTATGCATAATATGAAAAGAGTATATACAGGCAAATTATACATGTATTGTTTTATTTGCAATATACATACAGACGATGCAGAAAACACCCTCCTGTTTATGATTTTACATTACAATAACTTGCCTATATCACTATGGAGTGAATACAAGGTGTGGTGTGGCTCGGCAAATACTGTCCACATATATGAAGCATAATCATAGACCAATATTTCACTGAGTACATTTCAATATGAGATAAATAAAAAAAATGAAATATTTCATACTTCTATGAGAGGTATTTGAAAAACAACAAATGCAACATTATAGCTCTAAAGGTCCATCTTATACTGTAATTAATACACCTGCATAAAACAATAACTTACATATTACAATCAAAGCAAAATACTGTTCTATAGGGTGTTAAAGTGCTCAAATATAAATGTCCCAAATGTTTTCTGGAAGAAATACTTTTTGTTTTGCTATTCCTTGTTATTAGACAAAGAAAGTGACTAAAATACTGTTTGGTTATTTTGGCCAGTGACAGCATTGGCAGCAACAGCTGCGAACTAATAATTATTTTTTCAACAATTTATGGGTTGTAAAAACTAAGAGATACTTTATGTATTGTTTTAACTTTAGTCATTGCATTGACAAATGTGTTTTTAACAAGCATATTCAATGTATTACAGTTAAAACAGGAATTTCCAGAATATTATGTCAAATAGGATAAATGTTAGTGGAAAGTCAGTAAAGTGTAAAAGAAATATTATTAATTGACAGAGAAGTATTAGCAAAAGTTTGCCTTCAACCAGTCTTTTCCTTTTCCACTTGTGGATTGAAGCCACCTGGAATTAGTGTTATAGTCAATCCACTAAACCTCAAGTCAAGTCCCAATCACAGCCAATCCAAGTCCCTATGGAAATGTTCTAGTCCAGTCCCTTAAGGGCCAAAATGCTTTTCCCAGAATTCCAGATAAGGCAAAATGTGCAGGTAACAAATGTTTCTTGCTAGGTGATAATCACAGAGTAGCCCAGTGGGCATAGTATGTCTGCATGTGTGAGCTCTGATTGAAGCGGTTCAATAGTTGAGTCTTTGACATTTCTTAAAAGACTTGGAAAAGCAAATGTGCTCTGTCGGAAAACACATTAGACACATTTTGTGGGTTATCTTAAATTGTCCCATTAATTTCAAACCACAAGCTACTTGTACCTGCTACATTAGCGTACAGAGTACAGTAGTCTGGATTACATGGATGGTAACTGTTTTGAAATATAAAGATGACATACATCCCTGAATCTCTGAAAACATCCAGCCAGAAGGAAAGTGGAAATATATATGAAATTATAGAACTTTTCATGAAATACATTTTGAGCTTGAAATATGAGCATGAAATATAAAAACGCAAAGCAGCAAGTGAGCCAACAATTGTGACTATTCCTTACAGTATGTTGTGAAATAAGTAAGCCATGGGAGTAGGGCAGCTATAATTACAGTGAGGTACGATTTCCTGTCTGTGTCGATTTGACCAAATAACTGTTTCCAGTTTAAGTCCAAAGCTTTAGTCCAAGTCAACAACTGACAAGTTCTGAGATTTACGTCACATAACTTGAATCAGCCAGACAACAAACACTGTCTGCGCACATGCCTGTAAAGAAATGGTTTTGATATCATTATTGCACCTTCAGTTGAATTGACTGTGTGATGGGGACAAATGTTTCCTTTTAAAAATATGTCTGTTTTTAAATAGTGTGGCTGTAATTTACAAATGTTCTACTGAATAGGACAGTAACTTGTTTGATGTTCCTCTGGTATAGGAAATAATGACTCCATACCATGTAGACCTTGACAATATCAACACTGACTGACATTTTCTATATACTGTAATGCACAGGCATTAGCATTTTAGGTTTTAGAACATCTAACAAAAATACACAAATACAGCACAGCTTCTAAAACTTAATGATTTGATCAAATGTACAGTGGAAGGAAGTGAACACATAAGCAACAGTCAAACATGCAAATGTCACTAGAGAAAGCGAAACACATTAAGTATTCTAGCATTGCGTTGAAAGCAGTAATTTTACTAGTCGAGCATTTAGTCAACATTTACTCCCAAATACATGAGAAAACTGTCAAATGCAACAAGATATCTGTTTCAGGTACAGTATTCCATAATTCTCTAGTTTAAGATTAATTTGTTCAGTTTCCCATCAGATCTGAGTTGAATAGCCTTATCTTAACACATACAGTATATAAAACATATGTACATTTAAACATAGCTTGAATGCCTATCCATATCTATCCTTAAAACACAGACACTTTAACTCAAACTTGAACTACACTAGAAGGATGTTTGATGCTTGTAAACATTGTGACTTCTATATACCATATATACAAAGAAAGCAGCATAACACTGTAATAATATGTGAAATGTCTGCTGTGCTATTATTCTGTCTTTACTTTGTATTCACAAAAAAATGTGATGCTTGGAATTCGAGGGGAATTTGAGATTCCCCTGGAATCCAAATTTAATTAACATTCCACTGGAAAAAAAATTGCCATTTCCTGCATCCTGTTTTTATGTGGGGTCCATTCCTTAAAAAACAATGATCACATTTCTACAATATATACACATTTTCTACTCCTTCACTTCTACAGAAACCCAACTAACAGTAATATTTATTGGGGGAAAAACTGATAAAACCTACACGGATTCATTTACTGTACGCTCTGAAGTCAGTGAAATCACTGGAAGCAGATACAGTCAAAAACCCTTATGTACTGTAGGAAAGTCATTCTGAAAGGCTGACCATGACTCAGACAGTATCCAAATACTGTGTGCAATAACAGACAACTTCAATTACCTGAGTACTTTTACACTGAAGTCGGTCGAAGCCAAAATAAGATGCCATAGAGAAAGAACCAGCTTCTTTCTGATACAAAAGCTACAACTGACTTGTTTTCACATAGCCTACTGCTGATCCACTAATGAACATGACACTGAATCATGAGCCCAGTGGCACCACGCAGCGTTTCTGGCAGTATCATGTATGTACACCACAAATAAGATAAGTCTGTTTACAGCCTTCACACATTCAGAATGGCAGGTGGATGCTAAACATCAGATATAGGCTACAAACGCTAAGGTCATTATCCCCAAACAAAGGTGGTTTGATTCAAACAGTGATGCACCCTTTTTGCCTTGAGCCTCATCAGTCTAGAGTGTCCCGGCTCAGTTCACAGGAGATACAAAATGGCAGTGTTGGTGCATGCAGTCACTATCTTCAGAAACACCTGAGAATACTGATCGAATGCTTCCCCCTCCCCGTCTCCCTGGCAACGGGAGGTCACATAACTGTCTCCCTCTCCTCCTCCACCACGGGAGAGGGCTTCTCATCCTCACAAGGCCGCGTTTGGGTCGAGTGCTCCTCCTCAGGAATGTGCAGCTCTTGTCCCGACGATGGGACGGAGTTCTCTGAGACGGAGCCGTTCTTCACGTAGCCCGGAAGGTTCCAGTGGCCGTTGACCGGCACTGGGCCCAGCCTGGTGGTGAGGTGGAGGGCCAGAGAGCCTCGGGCTGTGACGTTGGTGACGCTGGTGTGTGACACCATGGGCCCGTAGCTGTATGTGCTGCTGCCGCTGCGTGCTTTTCGTTTGAAGTCCAGCGCAAGCGTCCTCCTACTCCACGCTTTCTTTATCTCCGCCTGGACCTTGGAGAAGAAGGCAATCACTTACTCTGCTGCGGGGAACAAGTCTGATTAATATAAGGAATACATGTCATGAATCATACCTCTCCGTTGCAGAAGCAATATATAATCGCGACAAAGAAACCCTGGAGAGACAAAAAACATTTGTATTTGTAAAGCTATTTGACAAATTATGGAACACACCTAACAAGATGTAATCCCTGAAGGAACACACCTAACAAACTGTAATCCCTGAAGGAGCACACCTAACAAAATGTAATCCCTGAAGGAACACACCTAACAAGATGTAACCCCTGAAGGAACACACCTAACAAGATGTAATCCCTGAAGGAACACACCTAACAAGATGTAATCCCTGAAGGAACACACCTAACAAACTGTAATCCCTGAAGGAACACACCTAACAAGATGTAATCCCTGAAGGAACACACCTAACAAGATGTAATCCCTGAAGGAACACACCTAACAAACTGTAATCCCTGAAGGAACACACCTAACAAGATGTAATCCCTGAAGGAACACACCTAACAAACTGTAATGCCTGAAGGAACACACCTAACAAACTGTACTGTAATCCCTGAAGGAACACACCTAACAAACTGTAATCCCTGAAGGAACACGCCTAACAAGATGTAATCCCTGAAGGAACACACCTAACAAGATGTAATGCCTGACTGCAATTTCACTATTTTCACATTCTTCCACCAGACCAGTAGCTAATGCAGAGGCCTAGAGATTTAGAGAGCCAGTGTAAAGACATTGATTGTATTGTGTGTCATTGCTTACAGTTGAATATAACTAGTGTTTCTAACAACACATTTAATGTCTTACCTGGAAGGAGTTGAACAGCATTTCATAGTGCATTTGGATCTGCCATGGAATTCCAGTAACCTCTGTGTATGGCATAGCCATGAACACGATGTAGTGGACACCAAACAGAGGCATCAGAACCAACGTTGACTTCAACAGTTTTCTGTGAACAAGTACATCAGCAAACACACGTCATCACCTTAAAGCGGTAGTGCATATTTACTGAAAGGAACAGTTGACACCATTTGCTGGGCGTGTGTATGAGCGTTTGAACAATTAGGTTAAATCTGCTCAGGTATTCTGCATGTATATTACGTATATAAAAAGGAGTGTTTATATATATACACACAGTATATTACAATTAAAATCATGTAATGTTGTTATGTGATAATCAAACACTATCAATTAAATGATATGGTATGCATACTGTACAGTACAGCATCTTCACAAAGAACCAAATTATACAGAACCTTCTAAAAGGATCTTGTATGTATGCAGATTGTCAGCTATAAGGGAGACGGTAAATACAGTATATTCCATTAACAATGTTGCATGTTAATTGACACCATCATAATAATATCCTTGGATACCTGTATTGCTGCCTTGTGTCACATCTCCCAGCGTTGGTTTCTCGTAGTTTGGTTGCCAGGACTCTGATGATGTTCAGGAATAACACAAAAGTAACCTGGGTAGAGACGGTGCAATACGTGTCACGGACAAGCAGACTACTAGCTAAGCGATAATGAGTAATGTCGCAGGTGCAGTACAACACTATAGTTTTCCACTCAGCAGGAAAAGGGTGTCAACACGTACCACTATAGCCGCGAGGATTGGTACTTGAAATATCCATTTCAAATAGCCTGCACTCAGGTCCCAACACCTGAGGGAGATAAACATCAATAACATACACAACAGGACATGGAATGATCAAGGCGGGGTGTGTGGCTATGCAGGGGTCATCTGTTTCTCTACAATATTTCCAAACCCAGTATCCAATCCAATATTTTCATCATACTGTAGCTTTTTTTCTTCTGCCTCTCTCAAAAGATCTTAAAGGAAGGTTTAGATTTGCACCTGAAATGCTCATGCCAGTCTCATAATACGGAACTGGATTGTTAAATCCCTATAAACAAAGCATCCTCCCCAGGGTACATACAAAGCTATTTCATGTTCAAGTGATTTTTCAATTTCTTTGGCTTTTAAGATGTTTGCCTCAAGAGGTTAAAATGTAAAAATGTAATGTCATTTAATGTTGAAAACCTTTGGTGTCAATAAAAGGTCAGATACTATTTGCACCCATTGTATAAAGTACAATGAAAAAAGACAGAGGTCACTTACTCTGTGTCTGCCAAGATGGCTCTGACACATGCCCAAATAGTCACGAACATAGCTGGAACGCCTGAAAATCAGAATAGAACAGGATATGAATATGAAATCCCCTAAAAAGCAAAACCAAATCCTGAACTTCTAAGAATTTCACAATATTAACACCTGGTATCTGTGGGTCATGCTTCCATTTCATTCCCTAGTGAGGGTCAGCCATTTTCACTTAATATTTGTCGGCCCTCACAATGAGGGAATTGAGTGTCACAGCATCCACATTGTATGCGCTGTGCTTATACAACTAACACGCACAGTGTGTACAATGCAGGAACTGTGAAGCCCTTATATGTCCCGATCATCATGGGTTTGTTCAAGGGCCTGTCACACGTTATCACGTTTCTGCGGATTTCAACAAGTATAACAACTTGGTAAGCAATACTTACCCCACCCAATAAGAGTGAAGCCCCAAAGATACTTTCTATCGGAGAAGAATGTCATGAAGATTAGACTGTGAAGGTACAGGCCCTCCACAAGAATCCAGTAGAAATTGGTCGCCAGAAAGTAGAGGAAAAGGGTCACGGCCACTTTGCATCCAATCTAAGTAAAAAAGAAATCTAATCAGTGCCTACACTGGAGGAGCTCAATAATGCTTTTAGATAGGAGGCCACAGAGGCCACGAGAGTTCTTTCATCTCTCTTAACAACATCGCTAGGCAGTGGCAATACTAGATGTCTTGTGGCGTTTAAACTAAATTAGCTCATTCTGTACAGATTTAAACTATTTAAATCTCCATCTGACATGAGTTTTTAAATGATATGAATGTATGATTAAATTCATGTTCATGTAAAGTTGTTGTGATTGGTTCGCTAAACCAATTAGTAGTCTATGCTGTTTCTTTTGCTATGAGGTATGAAAAACCTATCAGCTCCTACTGATTAACCACAAGCAGAAATCAATCTTGGTGATGCTGTATGCAATGGCAAATACATAATCCACAGAGAACATGCTTACTGTGTATGATGACTGGAGATAAATAAATGGCCTTCCTCATATAGCCTACACATACAATGTAGCCGAACAGCCTTCTGAATGCAGTTATTCCTAGAGTAATGGTGGTTTCATTGTTTTCCATTATGTGGAAAGGGCCCCATGTTCCCCCTGCTGTGCGTATCACATGCCAGAATGAACTGCTGCAGCTTCTAAGTGCCTATATCATGAAAACCCAATAACATGCAGTACTCCAGCCTCTTCAAAGTGGTCTACTTCTGTAAGTAGCAGTGGACAGTGAATGCCATAGATTTACAACATTGTTCGTGCGTTTCAACTATTGTTCTGCAGGCCAAATAAAATGTTTACCTGATACAATGGTTTTAACTGAGCGCGCTCTTGAAATGGAATTAGGTGTTTATTTACAGTGCATAGCAGTCGTGTGTGAATTCATATCTGCATGTAGGTTGGCTGTGTGCAGCCACACTCGTAAGGACCTTACGTGTTAGCCCTTATCATACACTGCATTTAAGTGTCTGGTTTTTCCCACACTTACAAACTGTGTTTTGTTAGATGAGGGCGCCTCAGTGATGGACTTAAGGTCTTCCACGCTGACCCTCTCCATGTCCTCTAGGGCCGAGCCAGAGTACAGCACCACGTCTTTCACAAATATGCTGATAGCCCTCAGCATGAAAGACACGAATAGATGCATGTGGATGTAGTTCCTAGTGCAGTGCAGACGTCTAGGAGCAGAAACAGCAGTTATAATAAAAGACATGTATAACAGTGAATGAAAACGTTAATGGAGAACAATATATTTTCGCAGATAACCGAGGATGAACATAATTGCTAACAATAATCGTTTGTGTTTCTATAATCAATGATACGAAACTCCACACATAACATGATGTTAATGCGTTTACGTGAGAGTTGTCACATACATGAACAATACTAATTAACGCCAGATGAATACCACGCTGACTAAAACACATTCTTGACATTAAAGCGCTTGAAAAGCACAAATATTGAATTGCTCTGCTCAAAGCGAGCTGTAAAAACAAAATTACAAGCATGTGTTGCACGACGAAAGCCCATGCGCTTCCTGACAATCCGAAGTTTATTCATCGCAATTTTCCAGAAACATCCTCACAATCAAGTTTTGAGCTCCCACTACAAATAGAGCAGACATATTTGATTGATAATAGCACGGGTTGTATCGGTTTAGGTTCTCTAATTAGAGCGCTGTGTCTTTGACAAGCTATCCTATGAGAGCTCTATTGATGTAGAGTCTGTGGGCCAAAGATAATCTAGCAGTTCTGCCATGCAAACAGGAACACAACTGCTAATATGAAGTATCCCCTTTTACTCCCTTGAAAACATTTGTGAACTCCCTTGTGTAGTTGCTGACATGTTGATGGGGGAACATGGCTAGAGTACTCCATAGCACAGCGCCAAAATGTCAGAGTTACCCCTGGGATAACTTATTAAACTCATTTGGCCCATAGATTTCCTGGTGCCGGTTTAGAGCTCTTCCAAAGCTCGGCTCCTTGTGAGCAGCTGCCTGTACATTAAGTCACGCTAGTGGGAGCATTGGTAAACAAAATGGTCACACTGATTTCTGATACTCCCTATGGCTGACAAAATAAACAAATACTGAAGAATCTCCCCTGCATTAATGAGTTAATAAAAAAATAGCAAACTATTTGCCTGCAAAAACTCAATTCGGCCTTGTGTGTTTCTTTCCTTCAGTTTAAGGGCGTTACAAGTGTGTTGAAATTCAGTTTTGAGATAGGTTGTCGCACATGCATTCAGACCTACAAATATCATAAACACATGCAAAGGGTATATACAAAAAATACATAATTCTATGCCTCAGCAGTAGGCTATACAAGAGATTCAGTTAAATAAAAATAAAAAACACAGCCTAAATGCCAACAGTAGGAAACATGCAATATGTCAAACGTTTTAAGTGCAACCATAATATCAAAGCACGAGTCTAAGGGAGTATCAGAAATCAGTTTGACCATTTTGTTTACTAATGCTCCCATGGGGCACATAAATGCTTTTGCTCCCTTTAGTAGGCCTACAGAACAGTACTCAGTGAAAGTAAAGCCTGCATATTTCCAAATGTTGGGAACACAAAACTATACAGAGCTTCCATTATAATAGTCTGACTTTGTAAACAATACAAAGTTTCAGTACTGAACTAAATGTACCCTTACAGGCATTGCAGTATGTTGCATAAAGAAAACAATGCCAATATGTGTGACCCTTCACCGTGTTATTTTCTATTAATTATCTGCATTTAAATCCCCCTCCTCGTCCGGTTTGGGGTTGGAAAGATTGATTGATGGAATTCCAGTGACAACATGTACTTACCGGAAATATCCCAAGATGACCACAGCCACCATAAGTGATCCCAGCGAGATGGAATAACCGACAGTGTAGATGAGATACAGCCGGTCAAAGACCTAGAGGAGGATGAAAATGTACTTAGCTCAAGAAATAACTACTATAGTAGCTCAAAGACAGAAATAACTGCATAGCATTACAATTATTTCTAAGAATGGTTTTCATTATCTTGGTCATTGAATGACTGCATCAGATTTGACACCTACATACATCCTAGTCAAATGAACACAATCCTATCTGAGTGAACAAATAACTGGCATATTTAGGGGGTTATTTGTATCTGCAATGAGCACCACACTGCAGGAAATCATGTTCCATTATAATGTTATGCTGTGTTGTCCCTCAGATGAATGCTACACTGTATGGTTCAGGAAGGTAATATAACCAGAACATGCAAGATTCTTCATTACTATCATCTCGAACAACCACAATTAAATAACATAATGCAACACATTGTCAGACATATTTAGGGCCGGTTTCACAGACATGGATTTGGAAGATCTTATATTGAAAACAGTTTTTAGTCTTGGACTAGGCTTACAGTAATCCATGTCTGTGAACCCGAACCTTAAAATGTTTATTCACATTCGTTTTCTGCATCATAGAAAGTACAATCTCTTCATTTACACCTATCCACAACAATTATTTAGCTGTTGTGTGGAAGCAATCCTGTAAAAACAGTGTGTCTATACTTTTACACCTTTTCCTGCTGAGGTCAAAAGTCAGTGTAAGGATAACATCATGTGTACCGTATACCATGGAGACCAAACGGAAACATTTGTTGATTCTGTGTGTGACAGAATGCGAATGCCCCGCAGCCTTGAGGCACAGCCATTGTGCAGGGATTGGAGAAGCTTAATTCAATACTAAACCTTGACAGTTTTCTGTAGTCCTCAGTACAAGTGAAAGATATGTTTTCATTCTGGATTGAACACGGAGCGGTAACTTGATAATACATGCTATGCACAGAGACTTGGATACGTTTCACATACGCAGTAGAAGTATGTTTTTGAGAAAGAATAGAAGTCAGGAGAGATTGAAGCGGTTAGTTTCCCAATTCCTTGAAGAGCAGTACAAACAATGAAACAATGATTTCATCCAAGACACCAGGTTGTAGACATAAATTGAGGTAAGAAAATTATAGAATTGCGGGTTTAACAAAGGTTCAAAATGGCTTCAAGGGGTTTCAACTGCCGACACCACGCCAGCTAAGGTCAGCCATCCCTTAAAAGGGGATTTGGCTTGAGGGTTAGCGTATTACACTACAGCAGCTGGGTGAAGCTCCATGGAGGAGCACAGTGAGGGAAGCCTCTCTAACCATGCTCTTCAGAACAACACAGCAGGCAGCCCAGAGGGGCCTATCCCATGGCGGTGTAACCAGACACGGCACTGCTGTTCTCATTTAACATGTGGCGGTGCGGTGTGTGCGGTACACACGGTAATTGTGCCGTGAAGGGGTTTCATTTGCGCATACGCATTCATCATTATCTGTTGAAACGGTTCCCGGGAGGGCCGTCAACGTAAACACTAGGAGCTCAGGCGCCTCATGCTAACAACATGACCACTTCCTCTGCTATCAGCGGTTCTCAAACTGTGGGCCAAGATCCCCTCGCAAGACAGCTTTGTTTAAGGGAATATTCCACCTTTTTTTAATTATTATTTCTAATAGAAGTTGTATACAATGTGGATTGTGGATCCTCATCATGCAAGCATGGGAGGGTAAAAGCTTTGAATAGTCATCGACCATGCTGTGGATGCAACAAATCGCACAATAGTTAAAATGACAGTACTCTGCTATCTAAACTGTGTGAGTCAATTTATGACTCTCCTTCAATTTCTAACCTTGCCTTAGTAAAGATTTGCTGGCATCGTGGTATCCTGCATCCACTTAAGTGACGGATTGATTTGTTCGCTCGTCAAGGCCAAACAACTGGACAGACTCCTGTAACCAACGGCAACTCACCATTTATCAGGTTGAGAGCCACTGGGCTATACATCGTTTACTCTCAATTCAAATGTAAGTGCATACTAGATGCATGCAGTGGCACTTTAGCCACTAAATTGCATTGAATGAGTCGCACTTATAGCACAGCTCAACGGCCTGTATCTTGCATATCGGAGGCTGAAGGTGCAGTTGCTATAATGTGTAGCAGCCAGACAGCAGAATTCCTATCATCATCTCCTGAATGGTGGTGATAATGGATGGAGGCATACCTCACTAAACAAGGGGAAATGTTATCTAAATCCCACATCATCGTATTATTGAAAACTTTAAGTCAAATGATGCAATACCATGACTTAATGTAGTGTGTATGACGGCTGTTTGCAAAAGGAGCTATCCACGACTGTGTATTTTGTGGTGTGATATGTATAAATGGTTTAGGGATCAATTATTTGACGGTTTCATTCAAATTGCTGTCAAATAATTGTTCTGATGAAGAAGTCACATTCTAAATCTTACCTTCTCGTGGTTCTGGTTGTAGTGAGAGAAGAATTTTGCACATTCACTATAATTGGCCCAGGTTTTGTTGTTGGTTATTGCTAGCTCCCATGTACCATTGTTGTCACAGCGACGGTATGCCAGTCCTGCAAATCAAATAGAGCTATCGTCCATTAATGAATACTTTTTGCCCGACACTACTCTCAATCTGAATAACAGCAGCATTTGCATGACTATTTGTCACAAAGGGCAATACTAAAAAGCAGTTAAATACTAATTGTGTGAGCTTACGGTACAGTGTGTGTGACTCTTGTTTAGGTATTGTTGCTAATATTCCAGTATTCAAAAATAAACTGTGGTGTAGCTCATGTACTGTACACAGCAGTGTTGCATAGTGCTGCCTACCTGAATGCATTAAAGACAAGTTGGCATTATTATTATTATATTATTATTATTATTATAGATCATACTGCATTCACTATGCATCTCAATAAGCATTTACAGCACATACTGTACTATACAGTAGATGTCTGTTTTTGACCAGCTATGTTACAATTTGTTGTGCTTTTAAAACAATAGAAAAGTAACTTCAGCATCAAAATTAGGATTATGCGAGATAAGATTTATAGTGCAATATACAGTATATTACTGCAATATACAACACACACACACACACACAGATCAGCTATTACAAGTATTAGTATTTGACTCACAGAATATAGTATTAGTATACAGCCGTACCTTTATGGTTGAAGTCATACACATACTCTGGACATGCAGTAGACACAAGCTTCCCTGGAGCCCCCTCAGGCCAGCAAACAATACCATCCCACTCCGGTAAGCAGTAGCTATCTGTAGGGACCATAAGTGGTGACATTTCAACAGGCAATCACACTGGCATTAGCATGCAAGGCTTCTCTAGGGTAGACGCTGTAAATAGCATGCTTATCATTGCACTACATGTTATTTGTGGTATTGTTGAAAAAGGCTATACTGAATGTTATATTATAATATTAATCATGAGGCTAAATTTGAGTTGGAAGAAAAGTTAAAGTTGGGATCACATTGTCTTCACCCTGAGTTGTGTGATGGAGAGCACTAATTAATGTATAATGAATGCCTGATGAAACATGGGAGTCCTACTGTAGCTAATGCTTAATGATCTGCACAATGGAACTACTGACTCTTCACCTACTGTATTATGCTTCTACTGTATATCGTGTTTACATAAGACAAAGAAAGTCAGGATTTTTGTGTTTTGATGAGTTCATTAACATTCTTCATTTCTTCTCCAACATCAATTTCTCTACCTATAATACAAATACATTAAAGTAGCTTTCATATTTTTGGGGAAATTAGTGAATGAATGAAAAATGTACCAATCAGTTTCAACCACTGCTTTTCATTTTCTGTACAACATGCATTCGAACTGAGTTGTGTTGCCTGAAGCCACAATTCATTTAGTCAGGAGCACATACTGTAAGTGGACTCCAGTTTTATGAAACACAAACCGTTTATGACCCCCTACTGTACCCTTAGACCATCTATACTAATGCCATATAAAGTCATGTCTATGAAGATAATAACTCTAAACACAAGTTATAAGCAATATATTTTCCCTTGCTTGGTTTTCGGAAGTCATTTTACTTACGTGCTGCTACTGTAGCTTTTTCCATGACTGTCATACAATTACTTTGTGGGCAACTGAAAGTGCCTATACACTGCTACAGTCACAGTGCAGCATGTCATCTCTGCAACTATGTCATCTCTAAATAAATAAAACAACCAGGCCAGAAAAATAAAGGCCCTATGAATTAAGCTTGTTTATACGTTTTTTTTCTTTTCTTCACGTGACAAAATGTAGCCCAGTAGTTTTTGACTACTGTATACCCATACATTTATCTGGAAGAGTTTCAATTTGTCCTCTCTTCTCAAAATATGTAATACATAGTTTTTTCCTGACTGGAGGAAAATGTAACAACGATGTATGTCGGCATGTGAAGTCCTTTTAGTGTGATTATGGCCTATAGCAATAAGGTAACCTGGCATGACCGTTGTTATGAAGACCCATTATAGCCAAACTAAATAGGCCTAATTTCACTACACTTGTAGCTTCCAAGAAGTAATTGACATTAGGTGAAGAAAAATAATTGTTAAAAAATGTATTCACTTTGTGGTGAAGGAATAGGCTAGCAGACATTTTCAAGAATGATTCCCTTGTGTATTCATGTACTGTTTTTCAGAACACACGTTTATGAAAAGTTGCTGAGTTTGTGCTTTTCACACAAAGCTTCAATACAAGATATACTTAATAAGAGATCCACATTCTGAGCAACAAAAACAAATGTGTCTCAAAGCAGAAAGCCCCTTAACTGTCAGCTGCACCACGCATTTCAGCCTTCCGATATAGTCACTGGAACCAAAGTCCCTTTCTCACAGATCAGATTCTTGGCAAAGACGGTCTTGGTTTGGCATTTATTTTGTATTATTGAAAACATCTGTCTTATTTTGACCACTAAGTAGCTGAGGGTAAAACTAAACCTATCCTCCCAGTGCTGTAGATCTATTATTTTCTCATTCCTGTAATCAAAGTTACAAAGGAACATCTGAAGGCATGACGACATGCTTTTTATTTGCCTTCAAAATGGCCTGTCGCTTGAAGCACGTAATTAAAGAGTAGACAGAATGGAGTTAAATGATTCTTAAAAGATCTCTGGCGGGAGAAAACAGTGTCTAGTTTTGAAAAGCACACTGACTGACCACACTTCCTGGGAGTAAAAGTCTGTAAGCATTTGCCATAGGTTTTACTACCACAGGACCACCTACTAACAAGCTTAAATTAAACACTGAGCACATACATATATATAATTTCCTGTAAAATACATAACCATTATTTAAATATAAATGTGACTATGGGGGACTTTGGTATTAGTGATGTAATTGAGTTTTCTTTTCTTTTCCCTTCACTCAATTGGTTCAGATCTGCACATGCCAAAACACATATTATACTGATCACTGATAAAAGCAACCTTTTATAATGATCGCTGATGTTATTTCTACGGCAGGACCACAGAGCTATTTTCACCCTGCAAGGTATGGGGCCTTGAACCCACATCCCTCCACTGTCCTCTCCAGGCAAACCTCAGTCCAACCCTCAATGAAAACCCTGTCTCAGCCAAGTAACGGAGACTGTTGTGTATTTTAAGCACAAATGCGAAATAAAAACATTATAAATGAGTCTGAAGGGCTGCAATGCAACCAAATAGTTCAGTCCTGAATGAGGTTAGCATAGCCTGAACATTTCACAAAGATCAATCCATCCATCCATCCATCCATCTTCATCCGCTTATCCAGAGTCGGGTCGCGGGGGCAGCAGCTCCTGCAGGGGACCCCAAACCTCCCTTTCCCGAGCCACATTGGAAAGCTCTGACTGGGGGATCCCGAGGCGTTCCCAGG
>JAODTR010024423.1:0-23499 GCA_025399935.1 Amblyopsis rosae
GTGTGTGCCCCCCCCCCCCCCCCCCCCTTTAATGTGCCTGACCTCTCCAGCTACCAAATATAGAGTTATTCCTTGTCACTGACAAACTCACAAAGCCGTCCAAAGCTTTAAAAAAGTTTTAACTATTTTGACAACTCCCTCTCTCTGCAAATCCTACTGTTGGCAAAAGTAAAAACACAATCATGAGGGTTAAGATGAATAATTTGGCAGAGTACGGCTTACATACAGTACATTTCAGACCGGTAATTGATGCAGCACACACTAAGGTCTGGAACCCTCTTCTCCTCTACGCTGTGTGTGTGTGTGTGTGCGCGTGCACATGCTAGGCTGTGTGTGTGTATGTGTGTGCGTGCATGTGTGTGTGTGTGTGCGCATGCTAGGCTATGTGTGTGTGTGTGTGTGTGTCCAGGATGTGCCAGTATAGTCGTTCTAGGCTAGGACGTTCTCCAGTGAGCCGTCCGGCCCCTGACATGCAAAACCTTGCCCCAGACAGGCTGCATGCTTGTCTGTCACGCCATGGTGTTGTGACGGAACGGTGCCCCGCGCCAGATACCCTCTGTGGCGTCTGCATGCGGCCAGCCTTCCGTGGGTGTGTGTCGTTTACCAGCTAGCTAATCACCGATTGTTTATACATATATACATACATATTGTATATGTTGTTTATACTGTACAAACACAGGGTGTATATTATACTGCAAATAAATGCACATACAGCATATACAATATCCATGTAGAAAAGCACTCAATCAAATATTTGTGTCAGTAAATTGTACTAAATGTATATACTGTACTAGTTTAGAATGTGTTCATGTGTCATTTATAGTCTTTGGTGTGTTAGACGGTGATTCGCAGTGAATTAAATCACTAACATCAATACTATAGGCATATTAGGGCCTATGGAGTATAGGTTAGTGGGGAGTTATTACAACTGCTCCGGTGCACTCACACGAGTGAAATGGCGTGGTGTGTAAACACCACGACATGCTTTATTTCTACCACACCTGTCCCTCTCATTATCTTTCTCTCCACGTCTCCATGTGTCTTTTCACCGGCTGTTCATTTGAATCCAGACACTAGCCATGCCAAGCTGCTTGCATTATGATTGGCATCAGATGTGTGTTTGTGTTGGGAATATCTTCTTCTCAATTACCCTTTCTCTGCAATCTGAGATACCAAAGGGTCTGGCCACTTGGCAGCTATTAGGCATTTATTAGGAAGACCCTGTCTAAATGAATGGGGACAGAGCCATACATGCACTTTTATTGGTCATCGAGACATGTAAACACTGATTGTATATAATCACCAGTCAAATGGTATTAAGACGGCTAAAAACATGGTGACTTTTCCCTCAAAATAAGGTTTAAAAAACGTTTGTCCCAACAACTTCTAGTACCCATAAACAACTGTCAGCGCAGCCACACGATTATAACTTTAAGCTAATACATGTTTTGTCAAATTCACAAAATATCTCCTCACATTTCACTACCTTACCGTAATCTGTGCATGCTGAAAAAATAACCCTAAACTCCTACACAGTCCTGACTGCGTATAGGAACATAAACACCGCTCACAACAACAATAGCGATACGTCTGTTATTATATAGTTCTATGGGTACGTCATGCCCTATACGTACTCGGTCGTTTCCGAATACAGAACCCACCACAGACGACACCGCGTCCTGCCTGGTGGGCTTTCAGCATTCACACTGCTCCTCGTCACAATCACACAATATTTGCCCTGAGGCCTAGACGTACAATTTGAGTCAGAAGGAGCATGTGGTGTCGAGTCGGACGCCGTCAGCACAGGGAGTCTCCCTCCAAACCCCCAACTCAGCCCTACTGTGTGTGTGTGTTTAGACATGCCACACATCTTGTGCCTCCGTGCCCTGACGTCGTTTTACCACATCTCCGTCACTGCCACGAGTTATCAGGGCAGACTGTGTGTCTGTCCGGGGTCTGCGGGAGAAACCGGAGTCGTGCGTACTCGCAGCGCGTGTTGACTAATGGAGACACACGAGGCTTCTAGAAGGTTGTACTCACTGCTTGTGAGCCACTGGCTGACACACGTGACTGTGACGATCCCGTTAGCTCTAGTAAAACACTTTCCCCCTCTGCCTTGCCACAGAGCGCTCTGCTCTGCTCTGTAGGCCAAGGAGAGGGTCTCTCTCACACACACACACACACACACAGACAGACAGACACAGACCCAAATTGGCAGACGGACAGAGAGATAGACAGACAGTGAGCGAGAGAGAAGAAAGGTGGAAGGAAGTAGACACAGGGACAGTTCTTCCACTAACCCTGTCATTTCCTTTGTCTCGTTACCCTTTTGTAAGAAGCCAAAAGCCTCCTCTTAATAAGAGCGTGTTTGCTTTTCCATGTTTGCCTTCGGAATTGCTCACATTACCTCAGATTGGTAGCTGGGCGTGTGCGCAGCAAGATTCCCATCCCGTGTAATTCTGTCCCCTGGCACTCAGTGGCCGCAGTGACACAGGCAGAAGAGAGGGGGCGACGGTAGTCGGTGAGTGTGTCTGGTTTGCCAAAATAGAACAAGACTGGGAAATGCAATTGAAGGGGTTTGGCCCTAAATGATGCCTCCAATGTTTATTGGAGTCGCCCCATCCACCGCCAGCGGCATTGTGGGCAATGTACAAGCCGGGGACGGACGGGACATCGTGCTCAAACAAACAGAAGTATGATTAAAACAATTTGTATATACACAAACACCACCAGAGCCCCAGACGTCTTTCTTGTGGCCAGGAACAAACAGCAACATTGAACCACACATTTAACCCTGACGTCAAATACGCTGCATGCTGCAGCTATACATAGTTTTCTTTTCCTGTTGTTTCACCGCAATGTCAGAGCACTACGTCTGTATTCTATTTTAAATTAACTATCTTTAAAGGTATAATCAGCGCTTGTAAGAACATTGCTGTAAAATAGGAACAAAAACATGGTGCAGACACAACATCAATAGCTTAATACTTTGCAATGTGATGGGGCGGGGAGAGAGAGGAGTTCTTGTTTTGATGAAGTTATTTTTTATTTCACAGATTTGTTTATCATTTCTTCAGACAGCACATCACTATTTCTGCACATGCAGACCAATTACAAGTAATAGTATCACATATTCAAGTGCAATAGAAAAAGTTCAAGAAACAAGAACATGACATGACATTCCAAAATGGTTTTTATTAAGTTCAAATCTCAACTAAATTTCTTTTACGGGAATTATTGAAAAATGTATTACGGATATTAGATAGTTAATCTCGTAGAGACACAAATTTTTACTTACTTTCTTTCAGCGCCTACGTTTTTGTGTGTGTGTGCGTCCAAAATAAACGTTCACCCGTGCCTCATGACGGTCCACCGCAACGCTAAACACTTATTTCTCATTTATTTTCTGTTTACACTGTGGTATTGTGTGTGTGTGTGTGTGTTGTGTGTGTGTGCGTGTGTGGCCACCTCAAGCACCGGCCTACTCAGACGTCAGTGCCCGTCGCACGGTAAAGCATATATACGCAGCCAGGCAGCGGCAATCTGGGATGGAAATAAACTCTCCTTTTTATCTGTGGAATTCAGCGCTAAAGCCCCAAGCCAACCAATGCAAATCTATTGTGATACTGTAGATGTTGGCGGGAGGAGGATTAAGTTGAGGCTTAAACATGCTGAAGCAATAATCATCTCCAATGTGTTCCATTTCCCATAAGAAGTTATACCTGGTGCCATCCCATCTTCTAATCCACCGCCCCAAAACAAACTCAAACACACTCACGCATACAGCACAAACTATACTACGTGATAATGCACAGCGTGATGCAACACTCACACACGCCAACATTCTTTACCTACATATTGAACCATTTGAGGGCCACCTCAAGGTAGACATTTACCTTCAAAGCCGCTCCTTCTCTTGTCAGGTCTCCAAAGAGTTTGAGGCCACTCCTATGTCATTCTCATAAAATGTTAATATCTAGCAGGAAATGGTATATACGGTAATGAGATGCGAGAGTAGTTAAACAGACATAAGGATTGGGTCAAAGTCTGTGCTACAGGCTCCGGTAATGCAGGTTGGAGGCATAGTTTTCCAGTGCTGCACAGTAGACATAAATCATATGAAATGCTGCCTCACAATATCCAGTTATGACACATCTCCAATGGGTCTTTAAATACGGCACACACATCGCTAATCTTGGCTCAGATTTGAGTCTTTAACCAGTGATTTATAATGTTGTTGTAGTGCAGAGCCTGACTGGTGACTTGTAGTGAGTTATTCATAATTATAGCATTACTCGAGTGTGTTACTGCTGGGTATACATTGCCTTGTATTGGCTGTACAGTATATTAGTCAAGTCAATTAATTCATAAAGAACATTAAAAAATAGCCAACGGTGACAAAAGTACTGTAGACTTAAACAATAAAATAATTAATTAAAACAAAATTAACAGAAACATAAAACAAATCATATAGTAAAGCACAATTGTCCCTAAACTGACGGGAATGCCAAAGAAAAAAAAACGTTTTAAGACAATTCTTAGCCTGTGTCACATATTAGTGTGTTGTGTTGCCTTAGATGTTTGCTGTGCTGACATAGGCATATCAGTATCCGCTCATGTTTTATCTGCCGGTCTGGTTCAGATTAGCCTCGATGCTTAACGGTACTGCATTTAGAAGGCGTTTGGCATTTTATATGCTTTTGACTCCAGGAAGCGTTTTTCATCTCAGAGAATGCATTTTTCTCCCTAATTTGAAATGCTCGATCTTCAGCACAAGTGAAGCCGCCAGCACTTAATAAAGTAGGGGCGGGGGTGTGCGGGCCACATATTTGATATCTAGCTGCGCACGCCCCGATGGCAATAACAAAGTCCAACACGAGACGGCTGTGTGCCCCCACCAGAGATGACGAGAGGTTAACCAGGTAGACTCATAGCCCTGCAGTGTCCCCCGTAATGTCCCTGAGCTGAACCAGAACTGTTGTGTTTGGTCCGTACCATACAGATAATGTGATGAGAAGGGGCTGTTCCCCCGGCCTCGTCTGTGCCGCTGCCACCAGAGACAAAACGAAGGCCTCTGCCTGTTCAGGGGCCCTGTTGTTGGAGAAGAAACGATCGTGTGTGCTTGTGCCGCTTTCATGTGCGAGACACTGGTCTGTCTGGACACTTCATTTCCTGTTGGACTTCAAGGTGAGAGGTGGGCGTTGGGTTTCCTGCCCTGCTAATGGAGGGAGGGTGGGGCGGTGTTTGGAAAGTGTCTGAATTCTGGTTCACAATTTGGTGAAAAGTGGTGAGCTTGGGAGTTTAGGAGTATGTAGCCTGTATCAGCATGTCTGTGACCTTTCCAACGCCATTCAGTCTCTGGGACGTATGCATTCATCACACGCACACTGTAAAAACGCTGGTAAACATACTGCTAAGCTGAGAACTTGGTTTCCATTTGGTACAAACTGTAGACTCAACCGTTCTTCCTAGAGTTGGATCTGTGCTTCCACTGAAGATAATGTAGGTTATATCAACAGTCACGATTCCACAGATTTGCCAGACATTTGGCGCCACCTTTTGGAGAAAAACTGAGCCATTAAAACTGAAATGCATGAATGGTTATTGACCTTATTTCAATACAGAGCTTGCATTGTATGTTTTTTCAATACAATAATTACTGAATGGTGGTCTGTAAGAGCTATTATTATTCTGACCAAAGCCACCGTCTTAAGTGCCTGTGACAAATGTAAGTGTTGTAGCCCAACATGCCTGCAGCGTGGGCCGCTCACACAGCCTCTTAAAAGCCTGATCTAGTGGTGGCAATCTACAAGCCAAGTTTACAGCGCCCTCTCAACAGTTTCTCCATTGTCTCAATGTGCCACCTAACTTGTCATGAACAGCCCCTCTCGCTCAAAAGGGGGCCGTGTGTTGCGTCATGACAACCTCCGTGGCCGTGCGAAAAACGCCAGCCCGTGAGTGATGGCGTCCCGATTGTCGGGATGGCCCCAGAGGACCAGACGTTATTTGGCCATTGTTTGAAAGAATGCACAGAAGAATTCTTGGGGAGAGAGGGAAAATCCCCATTTCTCTTTAGAAAGGCCCACAAAAGAGGAAACAAAGCTTTTAATTGGTTGAGTCAGGCCCAAATGAACTTCAAACTGTGGAGGGATCCTTTATCGGGTTTGGGGATTTATCTTAGCCAAGTTCATCAGATAGAATTCCCATAGCTGTAGGTCGTTTCAAATACTTTGAAATATCAAAATTACAGATCAATTAGGTGGACTCATGTGGTATAATGGTTTGCATTTAGTTGCTAAGCAGCATTGTAAGCATGGCATGATCTAGCCAACTACCATAACAAGTTACCAAAATGTTGATGAATCCTTCTGATGAATCTTATTGTTGCCATTAGTTCAACACCAAGCCACAATGTTTACATGTTTCATATAATTTTTCTTTATATATGTGCAGGTCAACATATCGGTGCTTATTAAATACATTTTTTTTAAATCAAATATAAGAGCTAAGTGCAATACGTTCATTCAACTTGCTATTTAATTATATGTTTTGAGGTTGCTGCACAAATTCATCTACTGTAGGTACCATGTAACCATTTATTGTAATAGGAAACATGACATACTGTAGCTGGCCTATTGCCTCCATTGTTTAGCAAAGGTAGTATGTCAAATTAACTTTATTAAAATTAACAATAGTTTGATTTCTTGTAGGTTTTTTTTTTTACTAAAAATAAACACTTTAGATCAAGACAATTCCAATGTAAATTCTGTTTGAAGCTTCTACATGTTAGATATACAATACTAAAAAAATTATAATAAAAAAAAAAAAAAAAAAACTAATACTTCATCAAATACTGTAGTTGCATACAATTGACAATTTTCAAATGAAAGAGCTACTAGTCATTTGTTAATCTCATTCTCAGCACATACCTTTGCCAGCCCCTAGGGGAGAACAATATAATATGAATGGTCTTGGTTTCCAACTAGTGGACAACATGGGAAGTCTTAGTTTTAAGGCTTTGCAGTTCGCGCCAAGCCCAAAGTGGCAAAGTGTCTGTGTGTACGTAAAGAGGAAAATCAGACACTACATTGCAGGTATGCAAATCAAATTTTTATATATATATATATATATATCTCTCTTACATTATTTCTTAAATATTTTGCTAAAAAGGACCAACCCTTTTATACATTCATGATGACATTATCCAAACCCCTAACATAATTAAGATTAAGAGTGATTGATCCAGATCAAGTCTGTGGAAACAAATAAAAACTCTCCCTCTCTTCCAGAAGGCCAACAGGACTTAACACCAGGGGTCGTGAAGGCAGCCCGGACTCTGGCGAGGTTTAGGGTTCCTTCACAGGGTTGAGGTAAGGATGATGGTGAAGGAGGGGAGGAGGGGAGCGATGTTGTGGTCCAGTCTAGCCCTGGGGGGACCTGGGAGATGTAGTCCACGGTCGGCGGCACGAGAACAACGTGCAGGTGCTTCAGATGAAGCCTGGGAAGAGGCTCTGCAGCAGCAGGATCATTACCACCACCATGAGACCACAGAAGAGCAGCACCAGCCAGATAGGGAAGGACCCTGCAGGGTGCAGATATGGATATCTTATGCTTCTGTGTCTAATGTACGCCCTAGCCCACTCCCTAGACCACGCTCTAGCCCACTCCCTAGCCCACGCTCTAGCTCACTCCCTAGCCCACGCCCTAGCCCACTCCCTAGCCCACGCTCTAGCCCACTCCCTAGCCCACTCCCTAGCTCACTCCCTAACCCACTCCCTAGCCACACTGTAGCATACGCCGGAGCCCTAGCCCACACTCTACCCCATGCCCTAGCCCACGCTCTAGCATACGCCGGAGCCCTAGCCCACACTGTAGTATACGCCGGAGCCCTAGCCCATGCCCTAGCCTACACTCTACCCTACACTTTAGCCTACGCTATAGCCTACGCTATAGCCCACACCCGAGGCCACGCTCTAGCCTACGCCGGATCCCACGACCGAGCCCACATCGAAGCCCATGCAAGTTACGCAAATTGTCACATGTCCATGGGAAGTGTGTGCCGATAGATACGGTATTTATAAAAAAGTTAAAGCTTGCTTATTGTTTTCCCTGCCCGAGCAACAAGGCAATGCCCAAATCTAGTCAAAAAGTCATAAGTTTACGTTACAACACACGCGGGCGCGTGGCAGCGCTGTCGCGACTTACTTCTGCTGCGCAGAGCGTGCATCTGACACCTGCTGTCCACCGCCACGCTCAACATGGCCGCCTCGTTGTTCCCCTTCATACGTCTGCCGTTCAGCGTCTCGGGCAGGAAGGCCAGATCCGTCACCACAATGCCATGGGACTCCTGCACGTAGTACAACTTCTACAGAGAGTGGAGAAGCATTCAGAAGGGTCTGCTGGACACACACGGCAATGGAATCGACATTAGTATTGTAAAATGCTCTGCGTGTGCGTGTTGGCTATTTTACCTGTAATGAGAAAGCGATATAAATAGCAACTGATCCTGTCACACTTCCAAGGCCAATAAACGTTCCTGAGTCACTGTTGTCGGGGAGAAACCGTGGTTTGTTTAGTAAGACAGCCACCATCCTAGGTTTCTATCAATACGTGCAAGAAGTAATGCAATTAAAAAAGGTGAGGTAAACAATTATAATCCAACAAATTTAAATTCAATTAATATTTCCCCACGGTCTGTCCGTTTCGTGGGTGCACTAAAAAATTATTTTAGTATTCAGAAAACGGCAGACACATATTTGACAGGTGATTGGATGAACTTACTCATTGTGTCTATCACCGTCGGTTAAGGCCACGCCTAAACTACACCCCGCCCCCTTCAGTACCATAGTATTACTCCCTCAGAAGCCCCCCCTTCCCCCCCCCCCACACACATTGGACACACATAGCATGGGATAGTATTGTGTGGTGCGGTCTGCACAACTTTGCGTTCCCAGATGATCTTTTCAGCGCGCTGCACACAAAACAAGGAGCCGGCAGACCATGAACCATGAGGACATTTTCACAGACCTTTGAATCGCTGACGCCACCTTTAAAGTACGGGTAAGTGTCTTTGTCGCATTCCGGCTCCGCCACGGAGCTCTTGTCAATGCAAGTGAACCGCCCAAGCGTCCCTGGAACGGCTCTCCGCTTAGCTCCGCTACAAATAGGCAGCAGTTCTATTTTTTTTGGGGGGACGAAAAGGCGCTTCTGGGACGCTTCTGAAAACGATCAGTGGGCCAATCAGATAGAACTCCTAATTTAAGGTTTGGTTTGTTGCTATGGAAACTCAGCGAAAACACAACAAGACGCTCCTGACACGCTGCCGGTGGGGGTCAGGGGACACAACAGAGACGTCAGCCACTCAGCTCCCACCTCACGGCCAGGCTGGACATGACCTCGCTGCCACACGTGGCCGTCAGCATGGGCAGGAAGCTCTTGCCGTCCCACTTGGTGAGGTAGCATGGGGGGGGCTTCCTGTCCCGCTTGTGGGGGATCTGGACGGTGTAGAGCCTCAGGGCGTCTTTCTGGTCCTCCACCTTCCCAAACCTGGACAACCAACCAACAAACAAACAAATACTAAGGCAATGGAAGAAGTGGTAAAAAATACACTTTGTACTTGCATAAAGTCTGGGACACATCTGATATGTCCTACTCTGTTTTTGTCTGTATTTGTTATTTGTTTGCATGAATTTCCATAAAAGGCACAAAACATTTTAATACATTTTTTTGTGCCTTAATGGAAATTTTTTATTTTCCTGGAAAGCACTTTGGCACAATACTGAGATCGGAAATTGGTCTGATACTGACTTAAATAGCTAGATCGGTATCGGTGACAATTGGACAGTTGTAAACGATCCGTAATTTACAAGTGTAGGTCTACTGTCAAGCACCAGCCATGTCTAACCTACCCAGGCCACACTATCAGCAGCAGGTTTATAAAAGTCCTAAAATAGATTCAATAGTCATTTACTTTTTTTTTTAATTTAACTTAAAACACTGGAATGGGATCGGTACTTGGTATCGGCCGATACCCAAAGTGCCGGTATCGGTACTGAAGAAACTGGATCGTGCCATCTCTAAGATCTACTGCCTCACTTCCTGATAGTGCTGTCGAGCTTCTGATACATAGAGGGGGAATATGTATCAGACGTTCAGCACGAGTCTCTTATGTGACGTATTGTAAGGACAGAAGAGGCTGAGGCACATCGCCCAACTCTTAAGGCCTCAGGCAACGCGGATGGGACGAGCGCTCGGGCTGTTCCAAGAGCACTTCACGCTGATGCGTCGGCTAGATCTGTATACAAAAAACTGTGCTTTGAAATTAGCGATATTTAAAACTGAGATTTTGAACAAGATTAGTGTAGCTAAGATATTCGCTGGAAAGAAAGTAAGTATGCATGGTCGTGCATGGAACTGGTCGTTCTGTTCTGCATAAAAGGTGTGGGGGGTCGACGTGGTTGCCGTGGTTACCTGCAGGCCATGTAGCGGTACGTCCTGTCTGCGACGTGAGGCGTGGTGGTGGTGTTCCAGCGGAGGCTCGTGGCCAGCTGGTTCCCGCACCACACGCTGCACACAAAGTCCCTGCCGACGGTCACCAGGTGCTGCACGCGGGGGGGGGGAGACACACACATGTGGTCATGGTTACGCCTAGAGCGTACATTTCTAACATCACGACAGAGGAAGATGTGTCGGGTGTGTCACCGTGTTGCCCGGGCTCATGTCCAAGTCCTCCATCTCCCCTTCGTGCGCTTTGAAGTCCAACATCTTCTTCAGGGAGGGGAACTAGGGAATCAAGAACTGCGTCAAAATCCAGACGGTTCCCCCAATAAATGCACCGTTCGGCTACCTTGAGAAGCGCCGGTCTAAATACAGGATCCCCACTCCGATTAAAATGTAATATTGCCTGATTTATCGCTGCCTCTCACTTAGCTAATAATAGTAATAATAATAAACAGAATAACAGCAGAACGATGCAACAGCCAGCATGGCAACGATATTGTGATGATGTTTTGGTTTAGGCACTACTCATGTAGACATTCAGACCAACAATGTCATGATTTGTCAACGTGTAATGCCACATGCTGCAAACTCCCTGATATTACGACGACTTTCCATATCCGAATAGATTTGTTTAAATATATAATTATATAATAATGATATTCCTGAAATTCCATGACCAGTGGGAACTCAGACCCCAGGAAGAATAGGAGTCTGACACTCCCCATCCTATTAATGAGGATCCTATCTATCTATCTATCTATCTATCTATCTATCTATCTATCTATCTATCTATCAAGCTGTAGTCCATATTTATTCAAAACTGATCCCAAGAAAAATCATTTGTGTAATTTCTTATATCATCTGAACAGAAACTCTGACAGAAACCTGCAGATAGAACGGCATGAAACGATCGTGCACGAATGGGCGACTGACTGGATAGGCAGACAGACAGACAGGCGGACAGACAGGCGGACAGACAGGCGGGATGCTGCGTACCTCCCAGACCCGAACGTGTCCATCTGTGCCCCCCGTCAGCAGCAGGCCGAGGTCGGGGCTGAACCTCACCACCTTCTGAAGGGGGTCCTGGGGGTTCAGGTCGGACTGCACCGCCGCAAAGCTCTCGACGCAGATCTGAGCTGTGTCGTCCTTCGTGTCTGGACCCTCGCTGGCGCCCCCTGCTGCTGCTTCCTGCCCCGCTCTGCCGCCTCGCCCGGCCCGCCGACGGGCGTTGCCGGCGGCTACACATGACAACGGGATTAGTGACGCATGTGTTGTGGTTGTTGTGTTTCTGGCCACAAGTGAGTGAGAACACCCCACACACGCACACGCACGCACACACACGCACGCACACACACTCCACTCCGTAAAGCAAAGATTTTACCGTAGAAGAATACTAACAAAACATGGAGAAATGTAATGCATATCAACAGATGCAAAACCAAAGATATTTGAATACTAACAAAGATAGATCAATAACACACACACACACACGAAGCAAAGGTGAAATCAAAATACATTTGCATACTAAAGATAGAGCAATATAATACATCTCTATGGGAGCAAACGTGAAATCAAAGATATTAGAAGAATACCAACAAAAATAGAGCAATAAAATGCATCTCTATGGGAGTAGAGATTGATCCTCTTCCCCCTGTGGACCACAATGACCAGGTGCTCCATGCAAGTCAACGAGGAGGTCCACCCATTTCGCCAAAACAATGGCCATTATTTCTCTCTGGGGGAGGATTAATGGCCGTTTGAAGGATGTTACATTAATTCCCAAGTTCCTACGATCAATGTAAGGCCACAGCAGTAGTTCTAGTTTTAAGGAAATGTGACTTTATTTTAAGACTTGTAGATTTAGCTGCCTGGTGGCTATGTACTCACTGTTTTGATTAGTTTGTCTTATTGTGGTTAGGAGTGCGTTTTTATAGTTATCTGTCAGGGGCAATGCTGCGTAAAACACAGGTCTCGTTGGGGCCACGAGATTGCAGTTTAGTTTAGTCAAGTGACATTATGTGGAAATGAGCGCCATTTCACAGCACACAATCATTGTAAATCAGAAGTAAAATACTTCTATCTTTAGCCTACAACTAATTAATCACAAGCATAGAATAGATGTTTGTTCTACTGTAATTACAATGACAGAACCGATGTGTAAATAAATCAGTAGCAGTAGGCCTACACACATGCTGGTAAAACACGTTTGTACATGTCAGTGTTGCATATAATGTTCTAGTCAAATTATACGTAGGTCTATTGTCATTAAATCACTTGTGTTGTTTTATATTGAGGATTTAGGGATGCACAAGAATTTACTGCTTAAAAGTATTTAGACTGAGAGGAAACTCCTTATGAGGGTTAGATAAGAGCCTCTCTACTTATTAACAAAATGCAGTGTGATTGGGTTTAAACAACGGTCCACATGATTGGCTGATACTAAATATCCCAGAACGCAGCAGTAGTGTTACGCGAGATCAGGATTTTGAAGCCAAGGACGCCTCAGCCTCCCCTTGTGACTTTCAATGGGAGAACTGTGTCTATTTATTTATAGGTCAGAGGTTATGGGGGTGCAGATGTAGACAGCCTTGAGCTAAATCTGATGTAATTAAATGGATCACATTTATTTTGAAAATTGTAAACAGAAATCTAATCGCAATAAATCAGACAGTTTATGTAATTAATTGCGATTAACAAATCGCATATTTTTATGTTTTTCCCCCAAGTGTTATATTTGTATAACAAGATATGCCAGCTTCATGAAAATGCTTGTTTTTATTTTTAAATAGATTACTTGCGTACGTGTGATTAATCACGATTACATTCTTTAAATCGACTGACAGCACATCAAAGCTAAAACACAAATGCTTCCTCTCACCGTCTTTAGCTGCAGGCTTGCGGGCTTCCCCCTGCGACGGCTGGCCCTGTCTGAAGCGCAACAGACTGCAGGAGCCGTCTTGCCCGGCGGCGATGACGCCGTCTCCCAGCGCCATGTTCATGGTGGCGTAGGGGTCGGTGTCGTGGGTGTGAAGCAGCGTGGCGCTGTACTGGCGCTCTCCAACCAACTGCAAACCCAGGAAGTGCTACAGACAAAATGGGATAGCGCTTTAGCTCACGGCGCCTCCTTTATTATTAAAGTGTTTATTTTATATGACTTTCTACCACTAGGTGTCACACTACGCGCACCAGCATCGCAGATCACAGCAAATGTGTGTACATACATGTAGGCCGTGCACGCACGCACCCACCCACACACACACACACACACACACACACACACCAGGCCTGTCTATGAATACAAAGAACGGAGGAACTCTGACTGCATTACATCACAGAGGGGAGGGCAGGGGAGTGTGATGTCACTCTCTGCCATTAATTAAGTACATCTTTACATAGAAAGGTTTACATATAATAGGTTTATAAATATATTTAAAGATCATACATAGGACCCTTAACAAATATGCAGTAGTTGGTACACAGAAGGTTGGTTTAGAAAAGCACTTACCACTGCATTTTTAATGCCCGTTTTGGAAGCCCCTCCGCCTCCAGCAGTGATCACCAGTCCGGTTTTAGGGTCTACCTTAACAGAGTAGAGGGGAAAGGGGGCTCTGTAGAGATCTGGCACCTTCCTCTTTCCCATGATACACGTACAGCCGACACCTATGGGTTCTTCATAAACTGTACTGCACAGGCCTGTGTGGTAAGAGGAAATAATCAGTGGATTCGGGGGAACTACAGTAACCTGACTCTGCCCGACTATTGCTCTCTGCTCAATTTCTTTTCGCTGAGATTATAGTCTGGAAACAACCCTGTTCGCATTAGCGCTTGCTCGCACACAGCCACCCTGCTGACGGTCCAATCAGGATGGGTTAGTGAGTTTAAGTCGAAATGGTGGTAGAGCCAGATGAGGCGATCAAAACAGTTAAAGCAACGCCGAATAGTTCAGCGTTGTCCCAGTACCATCCAGTAGTTTTCGAATGAACCAGATGTCTATGCCAAGGAGGAAACGTGTGAACACTTCTCAGTAGTTACACCCGGTTAGAACTACAGCCCTGCCCCTGGGTACAGTAAAAAAAGAAAATAACTGATAGTCTGAACAGGCATCATGAAATTAACATGGCTGAACTAACAAACTCGGGAAAGGGAGGTTTGGGGTCCCCTGATGGATCTGCTGCCCCCGCGAACCGACTTTGGATAAACGGATGAAGATGAATGGATGGCTGAACTAACAAACTGCTACATACATAGTAATGTATCTCACATATTGGTTTTCAGAGTTTCATGGTTTGCTTCTTTATTAATTTAATATTTGAATAGTTCCACAATCGCAACAAACCCGTACAGGCTAGTAGCAGCATGTTTAAGATAGGTGTCATTCTGAGGGGCCAGGTCTCCGATTAAAGCCTTGGCTCTGTGTTGGTAACTTTGCTTAACATCATTTTCGTTGCCAAATATCGGGGATTCACGTTGTTTAGCTGGTGAGGTAAGTACTGTAATGATAATAACACAGATACTAGCCCCATTATACAATAACAAGAACATCCGTGTTAACGAACCTCAAATAATGAATGATAATTACAGAAGGAAGTATTGTTTTATACACGTAAATACGATAAATGCGATATCATAAAAATACTGCATATTCCTGTGCTATCTGGTGCTAATTGAAGCTAACACAACAATAAGGTTAACGTTAGTTCTGTCCGGATAACTGCAGCTACCGACGTGACAAGCGATTTCATACCTGAGTAGTCTTGTGTTTTTATTTGATCAGCTCAGTGATAAACCACACGGCACCATTGTGTTCTGTCAAAGCTGGGATTTAACGAAAAATACAGGGTATCAACTATTAGCTTGCTACTGCAGATACTTCCCTGCCTACACGTCAGCAACGTACCTGGCGTCATGACGTCAAAGACGTGCTTCTTCCTCCTACGTTCGTGGCCTTCTCACACAGTTTCCATATTGTTTAATTTTATTTACTGGACATATCACACATCGTTGAAAGTTGCGTAGCCTTATGTGACATGTTGTAATCTCCCTAATTGCCCAAATGAATATCGTGAATAAATCCATTTATATAATTAATTATTAAATCAGATTCTCATGATAAAAGATAATAATACATAGATCACTAAAACTACTATAGTGTGCATGTGCGTGTAGTGCGCAGTGTCGGGCAGTAGCCGTAATAGTATTCCTTTTCAGAAACTAATAGTGTAACTAATCACTGTTCCAAAAAAGTAATAATATTACAATAATTACTAATCCAAGTAATGCATTACTGCAAAAACGATATTTCTGGTCCTAGCAAATTTAGGGTAGACTAATTGAACCAAACTGTTCAATCAACTTGTTTGAGAGGCAATGTTTTCACTTTGGCTGATTGTTGACTCCTAAGGTCAAGTAAACAGTAATCCTGAGCAACTTGCCCAACACTGGTCATGTGCGTGTGTGTGTCGTGTCAAACAGTGAAGATTATTTATTTGCAATTGAATCTAAAATATTGATTACGAATTGTCCTGTTTATATAGCCAAGTATTGATCACATTCACTGCGGAGTTTCAGTGGAACAATCAATCGAGGCCTACTTAAGCTATACTGCTATAGGCTACACTATCACAGCCATACATGTAGACTGTAGACTATAATATAATTGCCTACTTATCCCGTGCAGGTTGCAGCATCTGCCAATGAGACTAGTCACTCGATATCTTCTATTCTAATACAATGAAGCTGTTTGTGCAATACAAGATCGTAATAACCTTTGTCAGCCCGTGCCAGCCGTAGGCCTATAAATACATATAAACGAGCCATAACATATACATGCGTGCGTTCCTACGCGCCAGTTAATACTAAATTTAGCTGGTCTGTGTGTACTAGTGCGCGTTTTTTGTCTGTAGGGCCTTGTTTGGAGGCCGGGGGCGGGGTTTGGATAAATAAGGGCGGGGTTTGGATGGACGGAGGGCGGGGTTCAGGGCTCGGCAGTGCTGCGGTAGACGAGAATCGAGAGCAGCGGGCAAGCGCGTCGAAACGGTGTTTTTCCCCCCAGCAAAATTAACCAGTGTGTCAATACATGAACTACTAGGTTTGGACGTGTTGGTCACATCTGTGTCTCTTCAAGTTACATCCGATCCGACGGTGACGGAAAGTCGCTTTACAAGACGGTAAGCCGATGCATCAAAATTTTGATTATTTTCGCAGCATCTGTGGATAACCTCAGGTTACTGTCGTCAGGAGGAATTTAAATAAAGGAATTCCTGTTTTAACCAAAATATGTTCGGGAAAATCAACACATGGATACATTTTGAACCACATATCAATGTGTGTGGAATCCATCGCAGGATACTGGGGTTCGCTGACGCTTCCACATGCAACGATATCCGTGCGTCAACATATTTATTTGCATATATCCTACATGTGACTACTACCTTTAGCCGGAGCTTGCGTTCGTTATTTCGTTTTTTATTTCAACTGCATGCTGTGTGTCGAAATTGAAATCTGCAGGCATGTGATTATTATGGCGACATCCTAATTGGCTTGAACGTGGTGTCCGTTTATTGTGCAGACATATGAAATGCGTTTAAAATACTTTTCCCTTCACAGGACAATCCCCAGGGGTGATCATGGACCATGGAACCCAGAGAAATGACCGCAAGCGAGGAGGCCATGTGCACGTAAACGTGCTGCGATATCTCCATCCCTAGAGCTGCTGCCCTACCTCCAACCGTGACATGAGACAAATCCGGGATGCACAGTGGGCAACAACAATGCTGAAGGCCCTTTAAGGAGGAAATGAAAACAGTATTTGTGCTCCACTTTGTCACTGAAGAGTAGGCGTATGTGTACTGTGCATGTGACACCCTGTTGAGTCAACTGAATGCTATTTATCTAGCGAAAACAGTCACAGCCATGTAAGAGAGGACATCTTTCCAGCCAAAAGGCCTGACAATCAAGGCACAACTCGTGATTCACACGGCCCAAGTTTTGGCTCCTCAGGGTAAACGGCCTGTGCGACTGCAGTCCCGAAAAGCCAAGATGGAAGCCCGACGGTGGCCACAGTAGCTCTCATACTCCTCGTAGAACAAGAGCTTGCTTGCACGCGCACACACACACAGACGTACAGTTTCCAACATTTTTATTTGTATTTTTTAAGTATTATTATTATTTTTAGTATTATTATTGTTTTTATTGCTGCTCGCCATGCCTCGGAACCGGGCCTTCTCCGAGCCGGAGTACTCGGCGGAATATTCGGCGGACTGCTCGGTGACGCTGCCGTCCGACCCGGGCCAGACGGTGGGTCGGGCCCACGAGGTCACCGTGCGCAGCTCGGGCTGCTGCCTGTGCCTGCCGCGCTTCATGCGCCTGACCTTCGCGCCCGAGTCCCTGGAGAACCTGTACCAGACCTACTTCCGCCGGCAGCGGCATGAGACGCTGCTGGTGCTGGTGGTGTTCGCGGCGCTCTTCGACAGCTACGTCATCGTCATGTGCGCCGTGGTGTACACCGGGGACAAGCTGGCGTCGGTGGCGGTGGCGTCGGCCGGCCTGGTGGCCGACGTGCTCCTCTACGCTCTGTGCCGCTTCGGGCTGCTGCCGGACCGTGTGTCGCGCCGCGTGGTGCCGTACGCCCTGTGGGTGCTCATCGTGGCGCAGGTCTTCTGCTACCTAGGCCTGAGCTACGCCCGCTTCCACCAGGCCAGCGACACGGTGGGCTGGCAGGCCTTCTTCAGCTTCTCCTTCTTCCTGACGCTGCCGCTGAGGCTCACGCCCATCGTGCTGATCACCGCCGTGTCCTGTGGCATCCACACGCTGGTGCTGGGGGTCACCATCGCACAGCAGCAGCAGGCGGACCTCCAGGGAGCCGTGCTGGGCAGGCAGGTGAGGAGGAGGAGGAGGAGGAGGTGGAGGAAGAGATGGGGGGGGGTCAGAGGTCAGGCAGGTGAGAGGAGGTGGAGGAGGAGATGGAGGGTCAGAGGTCAGGCAGGTGAGAGGAGGTGGAGGAGGAGGGAGGGTCAGAGGTCAGGCAGAAGAGAGGTGGAGGAGGGAGGGAGGGTCAGAGTGTCCAGAGTTGGTCAGAGTGAAGGCGGGTGGGGGTTGGATCAAAGGGCAGGCAGGTGAGGGGGGGGTGGGGCAGATAGGTGGCTGCCCCGTGAGACCATCCTCCTGTTTATAGGGAGCGATGCAATTTCACATTGTTCCAGTGCCAAGAATGATGTGTTGCATACACACAGAGTTTAACTAGCTACTCCTCATTTTCAACTCTCCTTGAAGAGGAGGGAGCTTCTCTCGCGACCTTCATCTTGACTTTCCCGCGATATCTGTCTGGACAACCCGATAATCGTCGACGTACTGGCGGCTATGGGCGTGGTTTTGTGGCGTTAACCACCTTCATCCAATCACAATGCAAAGTGCCTGCCTCTTTTTAACAGGTTAAATTAACTGCTTCCCATGTGGTTCTGTGTAACAACAAACTATCTAGCACGTCACGTTAGAGAGGTTAGAGACTGCAAGGAATAATCCAGGAATTATTTGACAGATACTTAACCGCTGAGAGAAAATCCACACTTAGTTCACCTCGATTATTTTTTATTGGCGGAAGTTAAACATTTACTCAAATCCTTGGATGAAAGATGAATTATTATAGTTCCATACACGCATACAGTATTAGGATAATCTTGTTGTTTATTGGTCAGCCATCCATGACAGTTTTTGACTTCATGCAATCCACACTAGTTTTAAGTTGCGTTGACGGTGTGCACCTTATTAGAATGGAATGTGTAGAAGGAGAAACACAAGATGGATAGAGGATTAGGATGTTCAATTCAAGGATAGCTGGTGCGTAGGTTTATGTGGAGGAGGAATCGGGGGGGGTGCTGTTAATTTGAAAGGAGAACTGTAAGACTATTGGCGTGACACCGGTTTGTTGGTGTGGGTTTGTAGGAAATGGCAGCGATAGTCCCGAAAGAAGTGTTGTGTGGAAAGTATGAGGAACATGATAGCTGGTATGACATGAACACGAGATAACACATTGAGTTCACTAGAATATTACATACTGCCTGTGAAATGAACTGGGACTTTTGTACTCGTAAAAGGAAGCTCTCAAATAGCCTCAATGCAAAGACGCCTCATCTGTTTTCTACCTACTGTAGGTACTAGGATTAGGGCTGGGCGATATGGACCAAAAATCATATCCTGATATATTTAGGTTGAATACCGATTTAAAAAAAAAAAAAATATATATATATATATATATATGTGTGTGTGTGTGGGTGTGTGTGTGCGCGTGTGTGTGTGTGTGTATATGTATGTATGTATGTATGTGTGTGTGTGTGTATGTATGTATGTATGTATGTATGTATATGTGTATATATGTGTGTGTGTGTATGTATGTATGTATGTGTATATGTGTGTGTGTATATGTGTATATGTGTGTGTGTGTGTATATATATATGTATATGTGTATATATATGTGTGTGTATATATATATATATATATGTGTGTATATATATATATATGTGTATATATATGTATGTGTATATGTGTGTGTATATGTGTGTGTATATATATGTGTGTGTGTGTGTATATATATATATATATATATATATGTATATGTATGTGTATTTTCTATAAAGTGGGCTACATGTTCAGTACATACTTCTACACAGTCCTGGCTCTATAAACAGGAACATACACAAAGTGGCGAACACCGCTCACAACAACAAAGCTATAGTACTATGCTTTGCTTCACAATGCTTTTCAATGTGTGGGGCGGTGCTGTGGAGGGATATTGTTTTGATTTGAACTCAAAGTTGGCAAGCGTTCTTGAGAATGACTGACTGACTGACTGACAGCTGCCTTCTAGCACTTTATTGAACACGCACATTTGCGTTCCCAGCCTGGAGACCTGTTAGTCTCGCAGAGCCAGCCTTTACTTGCTTAAAACCTGGTACACAGCTAATTGCATCAAGACCCACCTACTTGACAGGAGAGGTATTTTGATTGACATCGGAGGGTAAACAGAGAAATTTGTCATGAAAGTAAACGACATGAGTACAATAAAAAATATCTAGGCTGTGGTCACTGATTAAAAGAAACGGAAACACTGAAATTAGCGTAATAAAGCACAGTACTAGCATTACTTATACAGACTTATTGTGAGTGACCATGGTGACGGTACGGTGCATGTCTACAGGGGTTTGTGTGTAAGACATTCAGCACAAATCACATGCGTGAGTGGAAGTGCTTAATGAGTGAACGAGACACGCTGACACGTGTGTGTGTGTGTGTGTGTGTGTGTGTGTGAGCATATGTGTCTGTGTATGTATGTGTTGTGAACTTGTGTGTGTCTCTGAGTGTTTGTGTGTGTGTGTTTAGCTTCTGGCCAACATGGTGATCTGTGTGTGTGTGTGTAGCTGCTGGCCAACATGGTGATCTACGTGTGTGCCATCACGGTGGGGGTCATGTCCTACTACATGGCCGACCGGAAGCACCGCAAAGCCTTCCTGGAGGCCAGGCAGTCTCTGGAGGTCAAACTGAACCTGGAGGAGCAGAGCCAGCAACAGGTGAGCTTCAGCAGGACACCTCTACTCGCTCTCTCCCCCTGCGTTAAAACCACCACCACCACCAGCACCGCCAGGCCGCTAGCAGACAGACACACAGCCCAGGACACACTTAATGGTCTACTGAGTTGACCTCCGTGAGCATGATATACTCCTGTGCTGGTCTGTCGGCCGTGCCCACCATGTTTTCTTACTAGCAAAAAACGTAGACCAGTCTATGTTGGATAGCAGCGTTGAATCAGGAAGCAGGCCTGAATAATACAGTGGTGCCCAGCCAAGAAAAAACACAAGGTTTCACAAGTGATATGCTCCGCCACGCATTTCTGAGTAAACAAAAGAACACTTTCTAGTCTTAGACAGGAGCAGCGGCAACGATAACAAAAGGGGAACAAACAGTGTCACCCCCCCCCCTTCCACACACACACACACACACACACAGGTAAATGTTAATTTGGTTGTGTCCAATGAGAGCACAGCCTTTAGCTGCCTGTAAATTAGGCATGAGATGCATATAGGATTCAAATGTAGCTGTGGGTACAATTCTGATTAGTGTGTCTGCTGAAGGCAATAAACAGATTATTAATGTAATAATCAAATCACAGCCCTCCACTGCCATGTCTTGTTGCTGCTCTTGAATTAAAACACTAAAGGATTGTTAATGTTTTGAAATACGCATATACACAACGAATCTTAATTATGCTAACATTGATCATAGGAAAAAAATCAGTCGATATAAAATTGTATTTATAAAAGACCTATAGGAAATCCCATAGGGAAATCTTGGTTAATAATGCTCAAGCAAGGCATATAAAACGTTTCTTTCCAGCGAATCTAATAATTCTACCAGACACACATACAGACATCAATCAATCAATGATTGATTGATTGATTGATTGATTTATACAGACATGGTCCAGGACGTGATGGGACACTTCCGGCCAGGCTACATCGAACGCAGAGCGTATGTCGCTTCTATAATGATCAATGGAACCGCCAGGCGTGAGAGCAGCGCGTAACTGGAGCGTGTACGCTGCAGAGATCCGTAAAAATACAACAGCTTACAACATTACAACATGTACACGCTGTACTTTTACATAGCACTGGGTCATAAACTGTCGTTGTTCGTTTTTAAACCAAGCTACCGGTAAACAGGAAGTTCCTCACCGTACGTGCGCCGCAGGTGTATCCCGTGACAAGTAGAGCTTGAGATATCGGCCCGAACCTCCGGGATCCGACGGGGTCGGGTCGGGTCAGTCTTTATTTCTCACATATTTCACCGGGCACGTCGGGTACGGGCTGGGTTTGGGAATAATTTGCATACCGTTGAAAACGTTTGACTGGTCTTGCCTAATAACCCATCCTACAATATAAGATTTCAGCTGCATCTCTGTGCTTTGTTTATGATTTCTATGACAACTAGTGTATTATTTCCTTAGCTCCTGGCTCAACATCGTAGCGAAAACAGTTTCTTTTTCGTTTCTCTTTTCTTTTTGTCACTACCCAGTAAGCTGTGTATATATGGTGTGTGTGTGTGTGTGTGTGTGTATATGTATTATATTATTTAGTACCAAATGAGTCAGCAGCACGATCTAGACTAGAGCTCTGTGCCATCATATAACGCATGGTGATGCGGAGCGTATGGACAACGCCTGGGGAAGTTGTACCAAAATATTGGGATGTAATCGGGTTCGGACTCCAGAAAGAAAGCCATACACGTGCGGGTACGGTTCGGGATCGGACATAATTGTTTCCGGCTCAGTGCGTGTTGGGTTAAACTTTTCAGGCCCGATTAAAGCTTTAATGTAAAGACACATTAGGCGTTCGATGTATCCTGGCCGTCAGGGTAGAAGAGATGCCTGTAGCTTGTGTCCCTGCATGATGAGAATTAACCAAGTGGGAATACAACGCGGAAAGTGCCAAAAAACCTGCAGTACCTTGAATGGCCACTTGAGGCTAGCTGCAAACGGGAGTCACCCCCCATGGACTGGTTCAAAAATCGGGTTTGGTCTCTATATCTAGTCTCCCCATTCATGACAACTGTTCAGGGGTGAATGTTTATATAAGTAATCAATTAAATATATATTATCTATACATTTATCCCATTGTGATGGAAAGGGGTAGTGAGGTATTGCAAATAAGGCGACGGCCAGAGTCAGCACAGCACGGTCTTCAAACCAGTTCTTTAGAAAACCTTTCACAGAGGATTTGTCCATGTATCAAGTGCGACCCTCCAGCACCGGAGTTGAATAGCCCTGGTCTATGGTGACGTCACGGAGGGTTGGTCCATGTGTGTATATATGGTCTATGGTGACGTCACGGAGGGTTGGTCCATGTGTGTATATATGGTCTATGGTGACGTCACGGAGGGTTGGTCCATTTATATATACAGTCTATGGTGACGTCACAGAGGGTCTGTCCATTTATATATACAGTCTATGGT
>JAODTR010024434.1:7056-23498 GCA_025399935.1 Amblyopsis rosae
CCCCCCCCCCCCCCCCCCCCCCCCCCCCGGAACAGTGGCGCTGCTGAGTTTATGAATGAGGACGGGGGTGGCTGCTGCCCTATATACCCCGTGAGAGGATTCTGGGTGAAGGGAAACAGTACATCAAACATACCCACAGACTCTAATGTAACTACCTCATGGTGAGAATTATTACCCAAATAGAGAAACCGTAATAATAATACTAATAATACTAATAATACTAATAATAATATTGTTATTGATATTGTTATTGTCATAAGATTTTATACATTTTTCTGTGGTATTTATTCATAATTTATAAACAAGTTATTCCTTCACTCCCACCATATTCACAAAGAATGAATGGATACCGTAAGACCAGTAAAATTGGAAGTGGAATTAATATGTGTTTCCCAGTGCCACTGAAAATCAAAGAGGGAAATTTAATTTGGACATTGTACTATTATTAGGAGCACCAGACCAATAAGAGCAATCTCAGCACTGATACACTGTACATAGCCTGCACTGGGGATTAGAGGGATTTTCACGGTTTCCTCTAAATGGAGAAATTGCCATGGTCATCTTTATCACAGCAATAAACCATCTCAGAGTGTTTATCTACTTCCCAGGCGCGTAACCCCAGCCACTAGCGCTGCGCGGTGTTACCATTCTGGTCCTAGCTTGCTGATAACTGTAGCTCACAATCACAATCAATATTTGATGAAGTTACACTTGATTTTCTCCCCTCGCTCCTCTGCTGCCCTGACGAGAGGTTCAAGACGCAACACCGAGCTGAGTGAAGCTTAGAGCAGGGAGGTAGAAATAACTGCAGGGAGGAATACTAGATGAGGAATATTAGAACAGGCCTGGTCTGAATGAAAGGGATAATTATTACTGTTTATAATACACACACATGTACACGTGTCTCGTTTGTGTGCTTATTATTAGCCCCCCGAAGTGTTTCTTTACCACATCATTCATACCGGGACTCAAATGTACTGTATGTATATATGCTCCGTGTCAAATATGACGTGACATGTCCAAATGCCACTGTGGGGGAGGCCTAGCCGGCCTATATGTGAAACAATGCTTCTCTCTCTGCTCTTCACAGTGTGTGTGTGTGTGTGTGTGTGTGTGAGAGCGAGAGAGAGAGATAGAGAGAGAGGGGGGGAGAGAAATAATTAATATGGTGTGTTGTGGAGATGCAGGGCCTAAGCTAGCTCCAACACAACACAGCGATGCTCCTGCTCCGACCCAGATCTTTGAATGTTTTTTTTCTTCCCTGCAGCAACCTCCCAAGGGAGCCTCTCCTCCATACAGGGCAGTGAAGCCAGCGCCCACCACTGAAAAATAAATAAAAAGCACGCAAGGTTTGGATCTATAAAAATAGTCACAGCTTAAAAGAAAAATCTAAAAGTAACCATATAGGAGCCAGGCTGTCAGTAAACAGTGGGTTTCATAAGAACAGTTGGTGTATCTCAAGTTGACTGTACAGTGCAATAAGAATTAATGTACAGCATGCCCATAGCAATCACTGCATTACGCTAAGGCATTCATGATATTATTGTCTGTGAATACCAGCAGTTTAGATGGATGGACATGGCTCGTCTGAAGTCATGGATATCAAATTACCTTTCCGTTTCAGCATGGAGATGGGCTTTTAGGCGTGGTTCCATTTTTTCCATCTTTAGTTTCAGTGTTGCGTCTCTGATAAAGCAACTGTAATCTAACCCCCTGGCGAGGTATATCGGCGGTCTGGCCTTTTGTATAGGCACAGCCCGTTTATATTACCAAACCCAAAACAAACGTGAACAAAGCCGTGTTTGGTGAATGTCACAGCGATGACGTAAAGCATGTGTGGTCCTGTCAATGACGGAATCTTAAGTTATATAATTGAAGTGGCTGTGAGCCTTGTTGTGACCCATGTTTTCCATTTGTGACTGTTTTCAGATGTAAAGGCCAAATGTTTAACATGCATGTGCAGCACAGCCAGTACATTCCTTATTGGCAATTATTCTCCACAATAATGGCTAACTTTGAGCTCAAATTAAAACAATATCCCTCTGCAGCGCAGCCTCACACATTGAAAAGCATTGTGAAGCAAAGCGTAGTTCTACGGCATTGTTGTTGTGAGCGGTGTTCGCCACTTTGTTTATGTTCCTATTTACGGAGCCTGGGCTGCGTAGAAATATTGGATTGTTTTTTCAACACATGCAGAGAAGTTAGCAAAATGCAAAGAGATATTTGGTGAATTTGACAAGAGGTGTATTAGCTTATAATTAGCTTGCATCATCTGACTATGCCTTAAAGGTATGGTCAGTCAATCTTGCTAACTTCGAGGTCAAATAAAAAACATTATCGCTCCGCGGTCCTCTGCGGCGGCAGATCACATGTCAAAATGCATTGTGAAATAAAGCGTGGTGCTACGAGTTTGTTGATACGAGCAGTGTTCGCCACTTTGTTTATGTTCCTATTTACGGAGCCAGGGCTGTTTAGAAGTATCAGATCATTTTTTCAACACATGCAGAGAACGGTATGGTAATGAAATGTGAAGAGATATTTGCTGAATTTGACAAAAAGTGTATTAGCTTACAATTAGCTTGCAAAAGCTGACTTAAATTTTATAATTGTGGTCGCAATTATTTGTTGGTTTGCTTGTTGATAAATCATGAGCAGTAAACAGTGAATTACAGTTTGGAACACCGCCTTTAGTGTGAAAACATTCCCCTGCTGCTGGTGTTTGGTGTTCTCATTACATTCTGTGAATGCACTCTCTTAAAGGTAATGTTTTCAGTTGTGTGTTTTGCTGTGTCGTAAAAAGGAATTGAAAGTATTAGACACATTTTTAAGACGGGCAGGAAATTTAGCCCATATTCCTCTCATGGCGTTAAACATGCTAGTCAGATCTGGCCCAATCAGGTTAAATCATGCTAAACAAATGCAACACAAACTGTTACAACTTGTTATATATAGTATGTTACAATTGTTTGTACAAAATGGAAACTGGAAACAGTATGTCGACTTCGAATTGGTCTATTGCTTTGGTCTAATGCATTCCTATAGTGGTGCAGACCGCACCAATAAACACTATTTTAGCCTTGGCAATGCGTGTCCAATGCGTGGGGTAGAGCTTCTAGGAAGATAGTTTCTCAATCCTGGTTCTGGAGTACCACTGCCCTGCATGTTTTAATGGTTGTTTCTCAAAATGCATTCTTTTCTGTTCTTGCGGACTTGTGAAATGTCATCATTTATAGCCAAGTACTGTTCCAATTCACAAGATCGCATCTAGTCAAGAACAGATCAAATGTCTGGAAGTGTTCTCGATTAAGTTTTTTTACCAAGGATGCATCCAGTGGTGACTTGTGTGTGGAAGCAGCGGAAAGTCCCAAAATATATTTCGAATCAACAAGCAGCAATGGCAGTCGAGAAAACACACAACAATACTAGCTATACTTTTTGAAATACTGCTGTTATTGTGTCATGAAATGTTGTTTTAAGAGTTTTTGAAGCTATAATACATGGTTTATCTCTAAATCTGTGGTCGATTTATAAAGATGGAGTCTAGTTTAAAATGATTTTGTAGATGTGAGATCCCGCTAACAGACCAGGACAGCCATGATACCTTGCCGGCTATCAAGCGTTCTACTGGTACCAGTTTTTGTCATCCCTGAGCCCAAGGTATTGAGCATTAGCCAAGAACAATAGCCAAGAATATGCGTTCTTGCAAGACCATTATCAGCAGGACACTTGGCAAGAACGTACCTCTGATGAACACAAGTACGTACCTAGTGTTCTTGGAATTGAGAAACAGCCATGGTCTCCCTGCTTCAACTCACCTTATTCAAATGAATGGGTCGTTATCAATCTCTGTAGAAGCCAGATAACGATCATTCATTTGAATCAGGTGTGTTGGAGCAGGGAGACTTATGGCGCGTTCAAATGGGGTCATGTTTTTTCACGAGAAGAGATCAAATGATCGCCACCCTTTAAGGTACTCACAACATCGTAAGTGGAAATTATCTGAAAGCACCAAGTTCACGAGTTGTGACGTGTTTGCAGACTTTTTTCAGAAAATGGCAGAAGCAATGGATATGACAGCTGATATGTAGGATACTGGTACAGTACAAATAGGCTATTATTATTATTATTATTATTATTATTATTATATTTGACATAATATAGTGGCTGGCAGTACAAAAGAACAAGTTATATATAGTACTGTATATAATATGATTATAATTATATTTGACACAATATAGTGGCTGGCAGTACAAAAGAACAAGTTATATATAGTACTGTATATAATATGATTGTTATTATATTTGACATAATATAGTGGCTGGCAGTAAAAAAGAACAAGTTATATATAGTATATAATATGATTATTATTATATATGACATAATATAGTGGCTGGCAGTACAAAAGAACAAGTTATATATAGTATATAATATGATTATTATTATATATGACATAATATAGTGGCTGGCAGAACAAAAGAACAAGTTATATATAGTATATAATATGATTATTATTATATATGACATAATATAGTGCCTGGCAGTAAAAAAGAACAAGTAATATATAGTATATAATATGTCACCATTTTGGGTTTATCTGCTGTTCATCTGTACTGTATGTTGTTGAAATACAAAGTACCAGTAAACCAGATCTATAAAATAAGCTAAAAGAACTACAAGCATTTCAGGTCCATGTTGCCTTTGCCTAGTAACGGTCTCCACACGACTTAACTGCTTGAACCCAAGGCTTCAGTTTACACGACTTCGCATGTCGTAGTCACAAGCTCTCGAGTTCCATTTGAACGCAGCAATCTATAACATGCAGGGCAGCAGTAGACTACTCCAGGACCAGGGTTGAGAAATGCTGCTATTTGGCATTAAAGCTTTAATTGTTTTGTTTTGATCAAGTTCAATTATTAACAAACTTTCTCCAGAATTACTGCCTATACCTTTACCTCAATGACTCCACCTTTAACAGGTCACTGTCATTTAACTTTCTATGGATGCTTGTTCTGCCTATCAGCACTGAGAGATGCACTGACATGCTTGAAATGCAGTATAATAAACACACTGGTTCTCCACACCCTGTTGTCTTTCTCCTCTCTACTCATCCTTTTCATATGCAAAATGACAATTACCAGTTTCCTTCTCCATCATTCTTAAGTTGTGTGAATTTCTGGATTGCTATGATGGACAGTTCAGACTACATGCTCTCTTGTTGGGCACGGTATCAGGTCTAATAGAACAAACGCTCACAGCTTTAAACATGCTTCATGTCAATCTAGCACTTCACCAGTGGTGGTGATGTGTTAAGGTCAGAATATGGCAAACACTGACTGCTTGTGCAAGAAAATAAATGAATGCTAAGTTGATGTTGATGTTTATATCAAGAAAGAACATTATAAGGGTCTTTGTGTTTAATAAGGTTGCTTGTGATTATTAATGAGTGGACATGGCTATTCATTTAGGCCAATCTACATTCCCAATGCAATCCTCACAGTCCAATTCAAGCTTCTACAACAGCCAGATGTACAGTAGCGATACTGTATTCAGAAATGTGACTTGGCCTTTAGGAAGGTAGGCCAACATAATGCATAATACCAAATTGCAGTTGTCTCCAATGAACTTCTTTGACTATCATTCTAAAACAATATTGTATACACAGTATTGTAACCATGTATGCAATATGCGCTGTCCATGGTGCTGAAACTCACCTCAAGCATCTTGGGTTTTAATCCAATGTCCTCCCAAAGAAAAGGAATTCCTTTCTACAGTACTGTATGTGGGCATCTTGGCAGCACAATACAAGGTGTAATGAAACCGGATATTCTAATTTTTCACATAACCTCTTAGATGAAATGTAACCTGCTCTATTGTGAAACGGAAGCATAGGATTTCCCAGACTCCCATAACCATGCAGCTTACTGTATCTGCATTTTGTTTTGTTTTTCAAAATCTATATTCCAAGTTCCATGAAATAGCAAATGTATCCACATGTTTTATATAGGCAGAGATCATATCCAATACCAGTAGAATGAGTTTAAGTTCAAACAGATGCTGCTCATCTGATTATCTGATTAATTACAAACTCATCATTTCAGACTAAACATTTTCAAATGAAGGCTGTATTTTAACCATTTTACACAAATAAATTACTTCTGTATGGAAATGTATGTCAATAGTACATACTGAATGTCCAATGGCTAATTGAGCTATACTGTAACCCATAGCTGAGCTATAACCCATAAACAAAATGCAAAAACAATAGGCGACTCTAATGCATAACAGTGCTAAACGTGGGCAGAACTAACATTGAATACATTCAACTGCCTGGTACGTTACATAACACATTGCAGCAGTCTGGATAGGTCTGTTTATATCTAATAAATACATATCCACTATCCCATCGTCAGTAGTATGCTAGGCCTATAATATATTTTTCTATAGACGCTAATTCTTTATTTAGCCTATTCAGTATATAGACCTCTATAGATAAACATCCATCTCGTCTACTATAAAGCCGCAGTACGGCAGAGGTGTCCTGCGCACCTCACCGGTTGTTTTTGTGGCAAGGAGAGCACTAGTGGAGCCGTTTTTTACAGTCTGTCTGCATTGCGTCGAACCAACCCCCTCCCCGCAACACCACCCCCTACCCCCTCCCCGCCCACCCCACACTGCTCACTCTGTCTTGCTGCCACCCCTTCAGATTCCACATCAACTCCTGCAATATGCCTCCAAATAAGCATACACCCAATCACACACACATTCTCACTGGCGCCCAGTGATTGAAGAACCGTCTTTTTCCCAATGGCCCGCTCTCTCTCACCCTCTCACCCTCAGCACTAAGCGATAACGCGCGCTGCCGGTGCGTCTTGGGACGTCCACGTCGCGCTTACTGCACCAAAAGGGAGAGCCCCTCGGTTTCTGCTGATGCTGCAGCACCGAGAATTGGCTCGGGCTACCTCGCCGTGCCCGTGATGTGTTCGGCTCGCTCGTTCGCGCCATCGTAGTGCTCGTCGCCTGCTGGAACGCAATCCGCGTGCACGGGCGTGAGAGAAGTGAAGCTCGTACCGTATTCGATTTATTTTTACTCGGTTAGTCCCGTTTCGTCCAGCATGATTTTAAACTGCCTGTCAAGAGATTATCTCAATGGGGGCTCGAAACTCGCCGATACCTCCCGATTGACTTTGAACACACACACCAAGAGAATTCCGTGGAGGAAGACAACATAAGTATATCCATATTTCACCAGTTCGTACTGTTCAGAGCAAGGGATACCCCCCCACCCCTCCCCCCCAAAAATAAAAAATAAAAATTAAACCTGGAAGCGCGCAGTAACTGCTTTGGTGGCTGGCGGACGTTTCTTGCGCATCCTACCTCAGGTACAGTGTATTGTTTTCCATTCTTTTTGTTTGTTGTTGATTTTTGTTGTTGTTATATTGATTACTTAAACAAACGTTATTTGTGTGAATGTATAGTTGCTGTCCGGAACTCGTGCGCGCTTAGCTCATTGTATGTTGGAAATAGATTACAGCTATGTGGGGAAAATGCGGATGGTGTGCGCAGAGAGGGTGGGCAGTCGGACTGCAAACTTGAATACTGATGTATGCGGAAAACAAAATATCACACTGTACATTCTCTAACTATATTCAACGGCATGGTGGACAAAATGTCAATTTGGATTGGATTGTCTTTTTTGTGTGTGCTCCACCATGTCTGGCAATATAGGCTGATATGAAGGGCATTAGGCCTACTCGATGAACTGGTCAGTTATGTATAGCTTTAATAACAGCCTTTGATCACCTTTTTTGTGTCCAACCAGGTGATAGGCCTGGGAGGGGTATTTCTCTGGGAAGGAAGCGATGGTCAGCTTGACGGGAATGGTGAGGGAGCCACACTGAACCTGCAAGCCCGCAAGCTCCTGCACGAGTGCTGGCTTCAGTAAGAGAGGGTCAGTAGTCTACTTACTGGATGCCTGTTAGAGCAGGCTGAGAGGACCAGCTTAACTCCAGGACTGTGGTGAGCCCAACCGCAAGGATGACAGTTGTGGCCGGAGATAACATGGATGAGACTTCGACTCTGCCGGGGCATCCACAGGACACCTACCCACCCGACCACGATGACCATGACTGCTGCGAGCGGGTGGTAATCAACATTTCGGGGCTCCGCTTCGAGACGCAGCTGAAGACGCTCGCCCAGTTCCCCGAGACGCTCCTCGGCAACCCCAAGAAACGGATGCGCTACTTCGATCCACTGAGGAACGAGTATTTTTTTGATCGGAACCGCCCCAGTTTTGACGCCATCCTGTATTACTACCAGTCAGGGGGGCGGCTGAGGAGGCCGGTCAACGTGCCGTTGGATATGTTCTCGGAGGAGATCAAGTTTTACGAACTCGGAGCGGAGGCAATGGAGAAGTTCCGGGAGGACGAGGGTTTCATAAGGGAGGAAGAACGGCCCTTGCCGGAGAAAGAGTTCCAACGGCAAATCTGGCTTCTGTTCGAGCATCCGGAGAGCTCGGGTCCAGCGCGGGGAATCGCAATAGTGTCTGTGATGGTTATTCTCATTTCCATCGTTATATTTTGTTTGGAGACATTACCTGATCTGAAAGAGGACCCCAGAGACCGCTTTCGCACAGTGGGCAACATCACTGTATACTACAAACCAAATATTCTCACAGACCCCTTCTTTGTCGTGGAGACCCTGTGTATAATCTGGTTTTCTTTTGAGCTAATAGTTCGATTTTTCGCCTGCCCCAGCAAAGCAGCATTCTTTAAGAACATGATGAACACTATTGATATTGTGGCCATTATCCCCTATTTCATCACATTGGGCACAGAGCTGGCGGATGACCAAGACAACAAGGAGGGGAAGGGAGGAGGGGAGCAGGCCACATCTTTGGCTATCCTCAGGGTTATTCGTCTCGTAAGAGTGTTCAGGATCTTCAAACTGTCCAGACACTCCAAGGGCCTGCAGATATTAGGGCAAACTTTGAAGGCGAGTATGCGCGAGCTGGGGCTGCTCATTTTCTTCCTGTTCATCGGCGTCATCTTGTTCTCCAGCGCGGTGTACTTCGCCGAGGCCGAGGAGAAGGGCTCCTTCTTCACAAGCATCCCCGACGCTTTCTGGTGGGCTGTGGTGTCCATGACGACCGTGGGATACGGGGACATGTACCCCGTGACCATCGGCGGCAAGATTGTGGGCTCTCTGTGTGCCATTGCCGGAGTGTTGACTATTGCGCTGCCAGTGCCGGTGATTGTGTCCAACTTCAACTACTTCTACCACCGGGAGACTGAGGGGGAGGAGCAGGCACAGCTCCTGAACGTCAGCAACCAAAACCTGGCCTCAGACACCAACTCCAGTCGCCGCAGCTCGTCCATCATGAGCAAGTCCGAGTACATGGAGATAGACGAGGACATCAACAACAGCATTGATAACTTTAGGGAGGCAAATCTCAGAACTGCCAACTGCACAGTGCCCACCCAGAACTGTGTCAATAAGGGGAAGATGCTGACTGACGTGTGAGCTTTAGGCGTCCTCTGGGCGGGGACCTCGGGTGACGTTACATTGCCACTGTAAATACTGTAGAATAGTGCTTGAATATGGTCATCGATGCGTTTTTTGCATTGCTTTATTACATTACAACAACAACAACAACAACATGCAAAAAGGAGGAAGTTCAAAGCAAAATTATTAAATTAATTAGGGTTGGCTTTTAGCTTAAATATTTCATCGGAACTTCTAATCGTCAATAGAGACAAGAGACATGTCTTTTTGCAAACATCAACAAACTTAAGCCACTTTCAGATCGTATGACTTGCAGAAAGGAGTTTTACATTGGGGAGAATGTTTTGCGTGGATTAACTTCAGGGGAAAACGTCAGCACTGCCTTGCACATGAGAGCCGCGGCAGACGTCGAGCAGCGGTCTTTCCAAGGCACCTTAACAGAATTAAGATAATAAGGGTGCTGGGCCTTTTTCACGAAATGGTGGCTGAGGAGGTTCTCTTGTGGAGGACATCTGCACTGCTGCTAAAGGCCGTGCGTTTCCTGTATGATGCCATGCAGCGCAACTTTATATCACACTCGGGTTACGCATGCTGAAGATCTTTTATATTGGCATGCGTGAGACATTACCTCATTTTTATTATTTTCATCCCCTTGTCCTTTTGTCTTCTCATGTTGGCTGTTGAGATTTTATTTTATCATACATTTCCTTAAACCAAAAGTGCACTGTTTTTTATTTTATTTTGTATTTTGAGTTGGGAATTATTTATTTATATAATAATAATTTAGGAGCATTGAAGTGCTGAATGTAAAAATGCCCCTACGGAAACAGGAACACTTTTTTGAACATGGCATGTCAAAATATTAAGCATTATGGCCTAATTAGCTGCGGTACTATGTATCCTAATGTACTCAACGCATGACGTCAGTATTAAATTGCTTGCGGTTATGGAGGGACCTTAAGAACTGTGGATGATTGGCTTCGTCAATGTCAAGCTAAGGACAGGGTGGTGCATGACAGAACAACTGTACAAATAATAGACAAAACAAACATTCAAAACAAAACAAGGAGACATCAAATTCCTTTAAAAAAAATAAGGTAATATTAAAAGAAAATCTATCATTAATTTAGATTTTGATAATAATTGATTGCATGGACCTTCCCAAAACTTGGGATCTGAATATCATGTGATGTGTGACTCCATTTTGCATTTGATTTCAGAGTGTTTATGGTTTCAAAATATATATACAGTATAGAAAATAATATTATTGAACAAGTTTCAAATAATATTTCAAAATATTTTCTAGTGCCTTTAACCCCCATCTCATAGGATTTATCAAAGTGCCTCCCTGTACAGAAATGGACAACTACAAGCTGTGCGTGCAATCTTTCTTTCCTTGCCATAAGATGCACTAATATCTGCACATTTAAATGAGGGTTACAACCTAGAATGTAATATTCCTCAGACAGATTAACATAGGTGTTGTCGATATGAACACAACTAGATTAAAAGAGAGACATGTTTGAATTACAGAATAACAAACTCCTGAATTAAGAATTCAACTTTAACCTCCAGTATTTGTCACACGTGTGTGTACGGAAGTGCAATGATCACTTTGAACGTGTTGTAGACCTCCACGCTAACTAGCCGTCAACAGCACCTGTACCAACGAGATGTATTCAGCAGGTCTGCAGGGTTTGGTCAGAGAAATATAACCGCTTCGCTTTTGTGTTTATACAATACGCCTTTTTGTTGGGTGTGTCTACCTCACCGTGGTTCTGGCCTGACTGCTCGTGTTCAAGTGTATCCTATTAATCGCTAACATCCAATAATCCCAACCTTTCGTCAGCTTCTAAATAGACAAAGTATATTTTATTACTGTGTATTATAAAAAAAGGAAACAATTATTAACCATGCCATAATATCTTTCATTCACACTATTTGCAGAATATCGAGGTGCATGCACATCATTTACAGTACAATCTCCCAGCTAGACGAAAAGAGCCACATCTTTTCATTGTCAGCATTCTGTAATGCTTCATTAAGGCTTGCATTGCTTCACATCTTCAGCCTTGAAATAGCGTCTTTTGCCACTTGTATGTAAGGTAGTTCTGTACAGGAATATATTCAAACTGACAACATTGGAAGCTACTGTATGTAGCTACTGTACTGTAAGTAACATGCCCCCACTTAAACACCCCTACGCAGCGCATCAAGCGATCCAGTACTCATCTTAACATTATGCTAGCCAAATGCATTAGTCACTCTGCATGATAGCATAATGCTGTTTCTACAGTAGTATCTTTTGGGGTATGGGGTAATGGTCTTCGCCGTGAAGAGTGAGAATTTCTTTGCCTGGGTACTTGCCTGTGAAGACACTAACTGTATGACTTGGGAGAGAATAGGCCTTCACCCTCGCTTTAGCTGAACAGGACACAGGGTGAATCTCCAGTGTTGATCTACTTGGAGCTGTCCAATGATAGGACAGGTGGTCAACTGAAATTAATGCTGGTTTGTGGACAAATACAAACATGCTTTTTAATTTGACTGTCAATATAAACTGCTCACCTTAAGTTTCTATCTAAAAACAGCTCAATTAATGAATAATTAGTGTTTACTCATGCCAAATGCAGTATAATCATACATAGGCTATGTTCATCTCCAGAAAAAAAGCTCTTATGGAGTATTTAGGTGTTGTTAAAGGTTATATATTTTAACTTGTGATTCATGTTCTTACTTGCAGCACTTATAGTGTACATTAGAACAAAAACATATCTTCCTAGCTAGATAATTTAATAACTCACTTTTATCCCTCCCTGTGCCACAAGCTAAGAGCATTTAGCATGCATGACTGTCAAACAGAGTGCTTTAAGTGTGAAAAAGAAACATATATCAACAAATGGCAAGGGCTGCAAGTTAATAATTTTGTACTTGTACACGGTGTGTGTATGGAAAATACCTGCCAGTTGTTATAGCAAGTTATTATGGCAGCTAATCCCTTTCTTCCTACAATTTAACAGCAAATCATAATGATATGATACCATTGTGTATGCTGTGGTGTATGGCCGTATATGACATTTCACTATTTCTTTTTTAAATGAATTTTTAAGTTTACATTCAAATGAGTGTACTGGCTGAGAGGCATACCTCATTTTCTTTAGGACTACGGTAAAAACTGCCATGTGGAGAAAATCCCTTTAATCACGTTTTCAGGCATCAGGCATGTGAAAGGTGCTACTGTACTGTGTAAAGCATACAATAGGTCCTATAGGAAGATTATTTACAGTTCTAAGTTGATGAAACCATTCTCTTGTGAATGGGGATAGGGTTAATTCTCCTTAGTGACTAAAATAACATCAGGGTAGAGAATGGACTGACAATTTTAACAACTTAATTTCTCTTTGTAATTTTAACATTTTTGAAGACACTACAAGGGACCAATTTTCTTTTTATATAGAAGTTATTTCATATATGAATGGAGACCAGAAGTAAAAAGGATGATATACAAGATGTTCCACTCAAATGAAGCATATTTTGTAGGAAAAGGTCATTTGTGCGGAGGCTAAGAATTTTACAAGGTAATAAAGTTGAATAGCTCACTGCATACTACATTGTATATATATCATATACCACCAAGTTGTTTATGCAGTGGCTGGGGGTAAGACCTTAATTTTATTCAAAATGATTCACAGTATATAAATGATTTTACAATAACCCACATTGTGCATTTCAACATCAGTTAATTTTATTTTTATTATTATTATTATTATTTTACATTGAATTAAGTGTTTCTTACAGTTATACATAAACTATGACTGGATAAATGATTATTTGATTACAATGATAGCCATTTTTAATGCTTCAGATATTTCCATATATGAGGCAAAAGCCATTATTGCAGTGCTGACGCATTGTGGATTTTTAAAAACACACATCATTTTCTGGGTGCAGAGGGAAATCAGGTGAGAGAAAATCAGCTCTTAAAAGCGTCGTCATATCGACAGCTTACATCATATTGTGGTGTGTGTTAGATTACATTGCCGAGTGACATTTTGCTTCATTGTGGGAAAATGTTGCATGGTTGAAGGAAGGCTGCATGATACTGTAGATAACATTAAAATGAACATGTGCTGGCAATGTAAAATTGCTTATTTCAGCTTTATTTTCCCATACAGTTACAGTACATACTGTACATGCAGTTTGTCTATTTCAAATGGATGACAGATGAATATAATTGCATCTCAGTCATTGCGAATTGGGAAACTTACTCCTGGAACCAAATTTAAAAGATAAACAGTCTACATTCTTCTGGACATTGCTAGAATCCTGCCTGTTGTTACACTGCCGCGTATGCCGTCTATTTTCAATCAGGATTCTGCTACTGTATGCAATGTTTGGCATTGTTGGCAAGGCACAGTCTGTGACCTATGCAGGGGTCTTTGTTTTCTGTATCTGTCTGTCATGTTCTCTGTCATGTAACAACAATTTCAATAAATTTATAAACGCCAAACTAATTATTCTGCATTCAGGGACCAAAGTTTTCCAAAATGCGAGGTGACACGTCTGGAAGATTCACTGAGAGGTTCATCAAACCCTCCAGGTGAGTCTCATACAGCAACATGCTGCTTCCTGGTGCTGCTGTGTGACCTCTCTGAAATAGACGGCCATGCCAAATGGTCGCAGTCCACCGCCTGTCACTTTATCAGAACGAGGTGGGGCTCGCCATCACCATCAGAGCTCTGCCAGCGCTGACCCCAGACCTGCAGAAAAGCTGTGCCTGGGGCTCATAGAGGCGTTGAAAGACACTCAAACCAATCTGAGACCCTCTTTTCTGTGGCTCTCACACGCACGCACACACACACACGCACGCACACACATACACATGCACGCACACACACACACCACTCAATCAAAAAGTAAATTGTGTTGCATGGAAAAGGTAAACATTAAAAGCCAAATAGCCTTACAGAAAAATCACCCTATACATTCTATTTTAAATGTAAATTGGTGCATTTATTGTATATATATACACACAGTATTTTCAAAATGCCCACCAAGCACTTCCGGAAATAGTTTTGCCATAGGTTTTTCCTCTCCATGAACCATGTGACCATTGACAATTTAGAACTTCCATTCCATTATTTCCATGGCTCTGGGATATGAGAGTGATAAAACCCAGGCTTCTCCCTATTCCTCTGTTTGCCTACTGCTGTGGACGTAGACAGACTGACAAGACCTGCTAATGCTAACCACCACTCATAGCAACCAGCAGGTAAAGGTGCAGCATATTTCTGTCATTCTGGCCAAAGCTTGTTGATATTTGAACTCAACTGAAACAGTTATTGTGCGTGGTCTGCACCACATTGTTTGTGTTCCTATTCACAGAGCTGGGGCTGTGTAGAAACACCAGATTATTTTTGTCAGCACGCACGCAGAATGGGCAGCTAGCGGCCTGAGAGATATTTGCTGAATTCGTCTTTCAATCGCTGACTCCAACTTTAAGACGGCCAATGTGCACACTATTATACTCTTTAGGCACACTTTATCATATTTAGTCATAGCTTCAACTGCATTGATAAAAGCACTTCAGGTCATTCGCTTACCTGTTGTCTATTAAATCCGCTGCAGTGCTTCTTCTGTAAATGGGGCTCTTAATTTGAAGGGCAGAGACATTGCTTGCCCTGAGCTGTGGCCTGTCAGTCAGTATACATCCACATGGAACCAGATGGTCAGGGTCTGTAATTGGGCATAATCAACGCAAAAGATAGGGGGGGGGGGGGGGGCAGAGAGAGAGGGGTAGGAGAGAGAGAGAGAGAGAGAGAGAGAGAGAGAGTGAGGGGACAATTAGTATGAATTTTAACACGCATGCAGTTCTCCAACTACACTCCTAGATGGAGAGGCGTATACTGTTGTTTAATGCCATGATAGGAACAAGCTGTGCCACGCTCATGCAGATGAACCATACTACTGCAGTGTTCCTCCCTGTCTGTGAATACAGAATGAATCTGGTTTGGTGTATAGCATTATTATTATTATACAGTATGTGGGTAAAACCCCCCACCTAAATAGGCTACATGCTTAAATATTCCACATGTAAACATTATACAGAATGTTAGAGAACTGTTGTTACAGTAGGTAATGACTTGAGCACATGTGATTCTTGCTCTGTTTATTTGAGGACTGCCCACTGGGTGTTATTAGCAATTAGCGACCTTCTTTAATGAGTCTACCCCCTTACCCCCACTCTATGCAAGTCACGTGTAACTGTTTCTCCCTGTGTGTTGCAAGTATAATGTAGACTAACTGTACCATGTTAAGCATGCGGGAGTGTTACGTGAGCCAAACACTTGATGTCTGACTTAATAGCACATTTGTCTCGTATTTACAGCATGGTGCTACCGTTCGCGTGTCTTGGGCACCCTTTTTCACTGTAGCATTGCGAGCCGCTGTTCCCTCGTGGCGTGAATTGTGTTGACGCCTGAGAACATTGTGTGTGCGTGACTGTGTATAAGTGCATCGACTAGTGTGTTTCGTGTACGAGAGAAGTAAGAGAGCCAGAGTGGGACAGAGAGAGAGAGAGAGAGAGAGAGAGAGAGAGAGAGAGAGAGAGATGGAGAGAGAGAGGGGGAGATGCAAGCACCCTCTGGCACAATGCGTGTTAGGTTAGTGAGTGTGGGTGGAGAGAGAGAAAGAAAGAGAGAGAGCGTGCGAGCGAGAGAGAGAGAGATGGGGCAGCAGTAAAGAGACAGACAGTGAGCTCTGAATAACAGAAATGGAAAATATTTAGAAAAATAAAGAAGAAAAGAGAGGTGAGGAATAAAGGAGAGAAACTCATTTCATTTTTGAGATATAGCGTTCCTCCAGCACTCCCTGGATCGGTTCGCAGTCGAGTGTGAAGCGGCTGGGATGAGGATTAGTACCGCAAAATCTGAGGCCATGGT
>JAODTR010024445.1:1216-21086 GCA_025399935.1 Amblyopsis rosae
AGATCCACTAAACATCTGTAAAGAGAATGCTGCTGATATACAAATCTGACATATTTACTTTACGTCGCTTCTTTCCCATAAAGCTAATGCAGGTACTCTGGAATCCAAACACAACAAAGTGCAACTGATCCCAACAACAAAGGGGTGAACTGGACTGTACCTTTATTCCCTTAGGAAGACAGGGTCTTAATGAATGTTTAGACACAACAGCTAGTTAATACATGTCATTCCCATGCAATAGGGAGCACAGTATGTAGTAACTATCTCTATAAATGTTCTGGTTGGGTTTATTAAAGACTGCTAACTAGAGTGACCTTCTAGAAGAAGAGTCCTTCAAACAAACTGAAGAAAGTAACCAAAAAAAGAAAGTTGGAAACCCTAGAGAGTCTTACAATGTGTGTATGGTTCATTCTTAGATTTTTTTTAAAAACTGAATTGCCGAAGAAACACTGCACATGCTAAATGTACGGGATTGCGAGTTTGGAAACCAGGATATACATAACCTTGGAAGTTTAATAAGTATGGACATAACGCCTGTTAAGGAGAAAACAAACTCCTTTCCCTTTTATTTTTTAAACAGACAAAAAACAAAAGGCCCCCTTTTTTTTTTGTTTTTCCAATTTGTTTTCTACATTTTGTATTTGGTCATTCATGTTTTGAAACAGAAAAATCAAAGACGGAACCATACTACACTCGTCCACATTCCCTCTATCCGGCATGCTCCCAACTGTGTGCTGTACCTGAAATGAAGGCGTATCTTGGGCGCCATAGAGGAGCTTCTCTCTGTCACCACGGCGGCGGCCATGGCCAGATATAGAATATATATACGCAACAAGAGTTATTTGTGGGAAGATTGTAGCTCTGGGAGACGTGGGTGGGATAGATGAAGACCTGTGTGCATTGAAGACAGCTTAACTGTAGTATCTGCTTTCCATACGTCATATCACTGTCCTCTATAGACAGCGTGAGCACGCACTGTGTGTGTGCGTATGTGTGCACGCACCTTTTGGGTATGTAATTGTTTGTGCTAGCTTGATTCGCCCGGTGCGTTAGCTTAACACGTCTAAGTTAATTTGCCAAAAGTTAATTATCTCTTCTCTGCGCCGAGCGCGGGGATATCTGATTTGGGGAAATGACTTTATTTACCTGCTGTGGTGACAGGGGACCCCTCCTCACTTCTCATTACGACAGATAAAACTATGCAGTAAGATTAAGGACTCAATCTGTACATGGAAGACTCGTATACACTCGTGATTGGAAACAATCAGCTCACGCACACAAACACGCACGCTCACGCACACGCACGCTCACACACACACACACACACACACATTTTCAATAAGATGTTATGAAGTGTACAGTAGATATGATATGAAATGTACTGACGTGTCATTCGGGGCCCCTTGTGGCTACTCATGGAATCGCAGGGCTTAGATAAACACAAAGGCACAAAGAACTTTATTCCACTGCTAAATAATTAACAACTCTTATTATGTACAGTAACACATGCTAAAATAGAATAATAAACAGGTTGTATAAAATATGTGTTGTAGTCAAAATATATCCATATATGTTCACTGCAGAAAATCAACAATTTAACAGCAAACCAAATTCCCGCTTTAGGGAAGTCATGTCACTGCAGAAGGACCATTGTCACAGGCACAACAAAGAGAGAAAAGCTGATTGCAACAAGGATTTTTTGTGAAACCGATGAGCTCTGAAACATGCTGCTCCCTAAAGTAAAATACAGATATGTTTCTTTTTATTTATTTAATGTTGTATTTCTTCTACGAGGAGACAATCTGGATGTGTTGAAAGATACCCTTGAGGCAGGCAATACAGACACAGTATTCAAACAGTACTGTATTTACAGTATTTATGAATGGGTGTGGATGTGCAACATTTACATCCGGCAGCATACTGTATGTTTACAGATACAGATCTACTGTTACCCTCCCCCCCTCCGTCTATAACATGTCCATCCATTTATTAGTAATGGCACATTGTCAGATATGATCTGGGTGATATTAAAATGTGCTTCTGCGGCTGGTGGCAGGTTTAGTGTTGCAGGATGCAGTTAGCGAGATATGGCTATTTAGAATAAGCTGATTATAGACATGCTTATTGCCCACATGCGGCGTGTATCCAGAATGTTCCTAGATGCAAAATAACCCACCTGAAAGACAAACAGCGGCCACTATTTTATGTGAAGATTTGGCCTTTAATTTTGTGTGCGTGCGTGTGTGTGTGTGTGTGTGTGTGTGTGTGCGCACGCGCGTATGTGTGTGTGTGTGGGCGGGCGACTGGTTGCCAGTGTGACATGACTGTGCACATGCACACGTCTATCTCTGCATGTGTGTGTGTGGGATGATTTACGGATATGCATGGGGTCCTCCAAGGAAAGATAAAGGAATGCGCCAATCCATTTTCAAAGGTGCCACCCATTTGAAGTGTAAAGGCTTTCTCCTTGGTGTTTTAATAAGCTGTGGGACTCAAATCAAACCCGCTTTTTGTGAAAATGTTTATCCCAACGCGCCCGACCGCTAGTCTAATTAGTGCCAGACCCTCTGCCGATGTCACACTGCAGCAGCTACAGCAGATATTCACAAGAGGAGAACACAGCGTGCGAGTACGGTGAATGTGTGCGCCTTTGGAATATCACCCCTGCCTGTTCCATGAACCTTCATTATCCCCCCCTTCCCCCCCGCGTAGGGCCACCAAAGTGGTGATGTCACGCCATTGTGGACCAGAGAAATGACAGGGTTGGCTCTTGTAACATAAAGCCCACTTGAGCGTGAAGTATTTAGGGCACACATCATCTGCAAAAAAGGCCTTTCATTTGTCACCGACGGAGGAGAAAATCTGAGCTCCGTTTGGACTCGCCCATTTAAAGTCAATTTAAAGTCCCTGCTCACCCAGGTGCTAGCTAATGTGGCCGCACAGACTAAGACTAAGCTAAGACTGTGTGGGCATGTGCCGGCCTTGTTTGATTGACATCTGCGGGGCGGCTCGGTCCACCACCATGCTCCTGGCAGGTAACCAATGTCCATTTTCCAGTTTGTTCTTCTGAACGCGAGCCTTTTGGCCCGCCTTCAAACCGGTCGACACGCTCTTGCGCGTTTGTGGGGGCTTGTAAATGACAAAACAGCTTTTACTAATGGCTTGTAACTTTTTTAGTGAGTGATTATAAAAAGGTTTCAGGCATTTGGAACGATCACAATAACGCCATTAACATGATCAATCTGGTCGGTGTGGTGGAATTAAGGAGCAGAGCCCACATCATTGGTTCTGCCGTGTGTTGGCCCTCATTAGGGCTAATTGGTTGGCTAATGAGTTAGCGTGCCATTTCATTAGCACTCTGGACAACTTAATTTTGCACAGCCTTGGTAGTGCAAACATGGCTCTCCCCTCTAATGAGGACAAAATATGACTGCACCGCAAAACTCAGATCATCCAAACAGTAACATAATTAATATACATAATGTGGATTAGGCTACTTTGCGTATTAGCCCACTCGCTTTCTCAACTGTACTCTGCTGCATGTCTCTGTTTATCCAGTGGATACAAAGAGTTGTACCTGTGAACGCATCAAGCGGTGGAATATCTTACATTCTTTTTCATGTTTGTCCGTGTCAAATCAAATGATCTGGCGCTGATGCTCCCAGTGTGTCTACTGGATTATTTAGATGGGCAGGGATTGGCTGGCCTGGTGTAGATGGACTGGCATTTAAAAGTGGAGTCGGTGATGCAGAAGAAAGGCTGAAGAAAACAAAAAACTCCCTCCATTGCCGTAGGGCAGGGCTCTTCAACCCTGGTCCCTGAGGGCCGCTGCCCTGCATGTTGTAGATGTCACCCTGCTCCAACACACCTGATTCACATAAATGTTCTTGTTAGAAGCCTGATAATTACCCATTCATTAGAATCAGGTGTGTACAACATGCAGGGCAGCGGCCCTCCAGGACCAGGGTTGAAGAGCCCTGCTATCTCAGAACCTCTGACCCAGAGCCATGGAAATAACAGAGTTACGCCAAGGTAAGTTCTACATTTTCAACGGTCACATGGTTCATGGAGAGGCAAAATAGTTCCAGGTAGTGCTTGGTGGGCAATTTTAATATATATTTATACAGATATATAACTTCATTTATTGGTAATTAGTAGTCAACAAATGCACAGATTTTGTTTTAAAATATAATTTATAGTGTACTTTAAGTATTTAGGCTAACTTCTGGGAACTATTTTGAGACTGACCCACACACATTGGACACACATTGCCAAGGCTGGGACAGTGATATGTGGTGCGGTCTGCACCACTTTTGTCTGTTCCCACGTACAGAGCAAAGGGCATTTGTACACAAACTGTGAATGAGCTCACAATTGCTTACCACACCGTTAAAATGGAGAAGATGCACACTAGCGAGCGCAGCGTACAACAAGCGTATGGGGCTCTGTCGCAGACATCCCAACTCTCCCCAAAGTTCACAAAGTCTCCCGCACTTTAATAGCGGCGCCCTGACGGCCGCAAGTGTATACAATCTCCCTGAAAGGTGAAGGTAAAAAAATGTAAGGACATTTAAAACAAATGCATGAAATGGTTTAAAAAAAAAAAAAAGGCATTTCCCGTATAGAACCACCATGCTAATCCAGTGGAGGAATTACCCCTCGTACCCATACTAGGATGCTGTACATAGCCTCAGCTAAGGGTCAAAGGGTAGTCAGCCTCTCCTCTCCTTTCCCTCAACTCTCCCATGAATGCATATGTGTAGGAAAGCCACGACGTGTGTTTGTGCGCTCATGTGGCAGAAGGCGGTTTTAGCCACGTGCGGTCTGTACTGTATGTACATGCATACCATGTTTTCAGGCGTACGGTGCGAGGAAATTAAAACTCCTCAAACGGGGTGGCCTGGGTTGTTATGTGCACTGAAGAAAGAAGTTCTCGCAGATGGGGAACACAGGGGATGGATATAGCTCACAGACTATCCCAGTAAAGCTCACTGTATTACAAGCATTAGGCGCAATCTCTATAGAACAATTTCAGTGGATGTGGCTGAACCTTGCGGTTTGCTGTTCCCCTCCAGGACCATTCAAACCAATTCTGTGTCAAAAGTTATATAGCGCGCTAAAGGAGAGACTATAGGATCACAAGTACTCCTAGCTCACAGAATCTGGGTCACTTATAATTCAAACAGTGTGATATGAAATACTGCGGCTTGGACCGCTGCCTGTTAACCATGCCTCGCAGATTGACTTGAAACAAACCGGTGTTATCCAGGCTTCAGGATATCACTACCATATGTCTGTGGGGTAGGCCATTGGACAGACATAAATATCTGCTTTACTCAGCCAGGGGCAGCAAATCTAATGTAATATACACAAATACCTATAAATGAAGTGACATTTACTGGGAGGAGAAGCATCAGTCGTTTATATTTAGATGTGAATAAGGCTACCTCTTAAATTCCTCTATTTAGGTTTGTTAATGGCTATAATTAAGCAAAGCAGTGATAGTTCAGCTATGCTACTCAGTGTGACCACACTTGGTATTTAAAGTATTTCTGTGTTGGTTTAAAACTAACTGTGCGGTTAATAAGACCAGCTGAGATCTTGAAATATGTGCAACATGTCAGGTTGACAGTGATGGAGTGACAACACACAATGGTGTCTTGGACCAGATACACATCACACGTGATAAACTGTGACCTGATGTTCAGGTTTAAATAAAGTGGTATTAAAGCAGCGTTCACGGTTCATAGCTTGGCATATGAACTTTTACGACGGCTCCGGCATGATTGTTTACAGGAGGCTAATGCTGCGTCAGCACTGTAGACGGCAAACCCGATATCATGTTAGCGGACGAGAGCAGGACGGCAAAATCAGTGGTGGCCGGCAAACGGCATCCTCAACAACGGCATTTACAACCGGATGTTCGTAGCTCCCTCACACACGGAGAAAACATCGACAACGAGAATACTTTTGGTGCAACAACACTAGAATACTAGATACAATACAAACATGATTACATAAAACAGTTGCTACTAAATCATTGTGTTGAATATATTTGTATTCAATTATTTGCGACATTGCCATAGCAACTGCCATTCCATTGGACTTTTATGCCGTGCCGTCCAGAACGTGTTTGCCGTCTGCCGTGTCCCATGTGAATGCAGCATTAAGGCTAGAGGTATCGTACTACACGTCACACTCAGCACCATGACTCGTGTCTCGGGCAGGAAAGACAGCTATAGACATTTGCAAACCAACAAATAACAGATGTGATGATAATGCTGACTTTCAAATGTTTAAACAGATTGATATTGAATAACATAAATGGTGTTGAATGTATGTGTGTTGTTATTATTGTGAGGAATCATGACCAGCAGCTTAACATGTGATAAGACAGTCTCTTCACATATATGAACATGTATCAATAATAATATTATCATGAATAAAAGGTGAATTAAGTAACTTTCTGATTCAGGACGTAGCCCTTCATATTGCTCAGTACCCTTCAAGTAGCTCTCAGCTCCAAATAGTTTAGGTGACCCCTGATGTAGGCTATAGTTACTGCTTAAAAGACAATGAAATACTGAAATGAATAAAGCACTGCACTAGGGTCCTGCCGGACGTACGTATGCTTGTAAGTGACCTGTGACTGTGTCAATGTTAACAGCCAATGAGGGAAGCTACCCATCTTCCTGATAGTGTTGGCGCAATAAATGTAAGAGGCTAACTATCCCACGGTGAATGCTCATCTGTACAGTTTTAGCTAGCTGACGTTTTTAATAAACAAAGCTTGTTGGACGTTGGTTGGTAAATAAATGCAGGTAAACAGGACGGCTGAGTGCAGCTCTGGTGGATGTTTCAATTTATAAATTCACCCCAGGAAGTGTCTCGGTGCCTGGGAGACTACCGGCGCACCTCCAGACGTACTTCAGAAGGAAAGAGAAGTGCATCGTTGCTCAGAGATATTTTTATAGCTGTCTCCGGTGGGAGAGCGCATGGAAGCAGGTTAGTCGATGGGCCAGTTTCCACGAGGTAATACAAGGTAAACAGCCACCATGAGCCAAGCGCCTGTCTCTTCTCCAGGGGCCGTGTTGCAGAAAAATATCCTAACCGCTTGTCCTATCAAGGCAATTTAGTTTAGTTAAGGTAATTTTTTAGTTAAGATAAGAAAAATCATATCTTCCTATTACAGAAGTTCCTAAACTCAAGCCTGTGCCATATCCCAGGCCTCCTATCTTATAAATTATCTTATAAATTATATAAATCCTAACTATAACTGAAAATGTAATATTTTCCATTAACAGTCGTCCTGTCAATCCAAAAACCAAAACAACGCTCTCTTCGGGTTGAGGATTGTGACACAGGGTTTTGTAGTCTTACTAATTACATATTTTCACAGTCTCATACTTCAAAAATTATTTTACATAGACACACATCATATGTCTAATTAGTGTCACAAAGCAAAAGGGATCTAAAAATAATTGTATTCTCACCGTTTACTACCATACATATGCTTTTCGATCTTAGGTCCCATAATGCGTAAGTGAGATCGGCTCTGTATGCAAATTCAATAGAGAACTATGGAATGCTTCCCCCGCCCGGTGTCGGTGGGACTTAAAAGCGCTGTCTCTATATGAGATATCGTTGACTGACAGATTGACTGAAACATTCTGGGTGGGAAAAATACCTAGGAAACCAAAGCCGGGAAAAGTAAAGTGTCCAATTGTCAGCTGCAAAGCGATGTGCGACCTTGCCTGGTGTGAGCGGATAAGACGCTATGGTTTGTTTTCCATGTGAAATGCAGCCTTGTGAGCCTGTCGTTTGATAAACGGCTGCAGGAAATAAACTGTGTACTCCATAGATCCTCGGTTAACTGGTAAGGTATGTTTGGTGAGTATGTGGTGGGTGTTGGTATGCACGTGTGTGCACAACACATTGAAGTGTTTCAGAGAAAGTTGCTGTAAACCAAACCAACATTTAATCAAGCAAAGAAAAAAAATGCTTTAACCAGTGACAATGTGCGCTGCATACACCCACACACACACTATATGCAATATAGTATGTGTGTAATAAATATGCGATAGCTGCCAATTCACTTCTCCTGCTACTTTCAAAAACACATTACGGGTCATATCAAGGTGCAGATGTTTGCTCATATTGAATATTGGGTAGCGCAGCAGGCGAGATGTCTCCCAGTTAAGAGATGGTTAACTGCATGATGGGACACTGTAAAGTGGCTATGACTACATGAGCGGCTCCTCAAGATGTTGCTACTTCAAAGCACACAGCTGACCAGCCTTAATGTCTTTCTCACACGTGTTATTGATCTGTGCATTCACAGATGATGTCCATGTTTGTGGTTCTCACTAGAAAAGGAACAGGCGCTTACGGCATGTTTAAAGATCTTGTTATGAAAATGCCGCTGAAACAGCCAGATAAGCTACAGGCATTTAGAAAGAAAAACAGCTGTGAATGCAAATTTAAAGGTGGACTCAGAGAATGTAAACAAATGCAGAGGATCTCCCCACGCTCTGCTATAGCTGTTCATGTTGTGTGCTTGCTTGTGTGTGTGGGGGGGGGGGTCTTTAAGAAAGCATAGAAGGGAGAGGGGATTTTTCAACAGCCAAAGCAAAGCCTCTGTTGTTGTGACGTCGGTTTCGAGCACAAGTCCATTTCTGGGAAGCAGTCGAGTGGAACATTTAATGGATGAGGTTTTGACATTTCTTTTAGGACAACACAGCTCCTGAATGAATTGCAAATAAATTGACTCGAACCTCAAAAAGCACATGGCCGGTTACCATGTGATGTCGATACAAGTCAAAAAGTCAAAAACGAAGTCCAATCTGCCATATCTTAGTCGCTGTTCCAAATTCAAACCAGATATGGGCAATGAAATATTAACGTGTGCAGAGTGTAGGCACATGGTCGGCAGTGCATGGTTCAACCTCGACTCATGTTATTAGACATGCTGGAGGCTACAGCACATGTTTGCTTCTGACTTAGTTAGACAATTGTAGCAAAGATTGTATAATGATAGAAAGATGGAACATTGTCATGCATTTCAATGGAAGCAAAAATTGGACGCTTCCGCTCTCTTACGGCATTTTTCTGTGGAGGATGATGTACAGTAGACAGTGCCCAGACAGCTAAACCTACCACGCATGGCCTGAAACAAATTAAATTTACCCCAAAAATGTTTGCTGCAGGAACACCGTTGTGGCCTCAGATTGATCGTAGGTACTTGGGAATTAATGTAATAAACTCTAAATACCCAATTACTCTCCCAGAGAGAATATATCGGCAAAAATAGCATGATGAAACTGTGTACCTCCCTATTGACTTGCATGGAACAATGATTCGTTCTGGTCTGCGTAACGGGTGAAAGGTTGCCCCCCCCCTCCTTCCAAAAATGTAATGCAGAAGTGCCGTCCTTTGGAACCTCTGTTAAATGATATTGTCTCTGACTGTAGCTTGCACATCACAGGAGTACATCTGTGTCCGTCAGGCTGCGTTTTGAACCCACTCCGGCCCCGTGCAGAGATATGCTCGCTTGCGCTGCACCACATTTTTCCGTTAGTCAGCAGCTTTTTTCTCAGCGGGTTTCTGTTGGGCTGGGAAGCCCGGGAGCGAGTCACGACTTAGGACTGACCTGCGCATTCGGTTGTATGCTGGCATTCCTCCCGGCCTTTAACTGGCATGACGCCAAGTTGATCCAATAAGGGAAATGAATCGTGGGACATGCAAGCACGTGCTATCGGATGAAATTATAGAGGCAGCCTGCAGTGGGACTCCATCACAGGCCCGTCACATGAAACGGTGTTCGGCGACGCGCAAGCGGTTTTAATTTAACTGCTTTTCTGCTAGCTGTTGGCTCTGCGACAAAAGACAAATGGGATGTATCCCCGAAGATGCTAGATATCGGAAAAACAGGGGACTCATATACCTTCTCTCTCCACCCCCCCACCCCCCGCCCCCCCGAGAAGCGAGCAGAACACAGTGGAACATGCTCATTCATTACACAAATGGACCGGTTGCTCTCAGCGGTGAGTTTTGGCAGCATTTAATTTTCAGCTTGCCAACTGTTTTATTATTTCTTTTATTTTTTTTTAATATCCCGCCTGTTGTACTGACACAGCACCCGTCCGGACAGCGAGGAGCATAAACCACCCTTCAGCAGCAGCCCAAGGTGGCTATTGGCCAGATATACTGTAGGCTGTGTCAGAAATTAATTTAGATTTGTGTGATCGTCAAACAGCAGGGTGTTTCTGCAGGGTCGACTTTGTAAAATGTCTCTTTGTTTTATTCTTTATTATATTGCTGTACTTCTGTTGCAAATCATTAAATTATCCCCACTATGGCCTCATGGTACGTCGTACACACACACACACACACACATCTATATATATATCTCTTATAGTGAACATAACATAGTTGTACAGTGAGTAGAATAACAAAACAGTTGGGAAGGTCAGGAAAGGGCACAGCGCACCTTGCCCCTAAGTCATAAGGCCACAGTCTTCGATACTGTACATTGTTATGCTTTTGCCAAGTTTGTTGGCAGTAAGACAACTTGGGAAGCAACGGAGGTATTGTGCCGGTGTGGATCTCGACCTCTAGACAGCTGTGTGGGATCATTAGCATGCAGAGGGATGAGTGAGTCATCCTGAGACCAGCCCTGTCCTTCTGACAGTCATCTCCTCAGTAACAACTGAGCTGGTTGTGACTACAAGAACATGTACTGTTAAACGCTTTCACTACAACTAGAACATTTAAAGGGATGTCAGTGTTTTTGCCACTATTTATACAGTAGTGCCGTTATATTATTGGCATCATATTTCCATGTAAATTATGTCTAACTACTTCTTTTTCTCTCTCTTGTATCTCTTGGAGAATCAATATCAGGGTATCAAGGTCAGATACGTAAAGATAAATGATAAATCATCCTTTACCTTAAAGTAGCTCTAGATGACTTTCTGTGACTAGATGTCAAACCACCAGCATCTCAGATAAATGATTTGTAAGACACACACGCGCGCACACACACACACATAGATGCACACATGCACATAAACACACACAAGATCATATTAACGTTATGCATGCGTGCTGAAAAACATGATCCGGCAGCTTTCTTCAGAATTACTGACTACACCTTTAATGTCATATACCTTACAGAGTGGTTTCAACCAACACATTCTTTGCATTTGGCTACAGTAGTTTTAGAAATAACAGCACCTGCAGTAGGCTTTCTGTTTATTAAGTACATTGTTTTTATCCTCCTGCTAAAACATATTATATTCAGTTACCAAAAGCGGAACATTGTGAGGCAGCAAAGCAACCTGTTTTCGGATTAACAGCAGAGACGCGGACCGTGCTCCGCACCTGTGAGGAATGCCTACTGTGTCGTTTTGCATGAATCTGCAGCCTCAAAAGCAAGAGACACATTTGGTTGGCTCAACAGAAAACTAACGAAACAAACAAACAATCAGAAAGAAAAATACTGAAGGCAGCATTGTACAGGCCTTATCTTGTAGGATATGGGTTAGTCATTCTCGAGAACGCTTGCTAAGTTTGAGCTGAAGTCCAAACAATATCCTTCTGCAGCACCGCCTCGCGCATTGTGAAGCAAAGAATATATAGTCCAGCTTTGTTGATACGAGCGGTGTTCGCCACTTTGTTTATACTCCTATTTACAGAGCCAGGGCTGTGTAGAAGTACCAGCATTTTTTTTTTTTTTTTGCACACACAGGGAATGGTAAACTAACAAAATGTGATATGTGAAAAACGTGTATTAGCTTACAATTAGCTTGCAATAACGAACTATACCTTTACATTAGGTCTGTTGCAGATAGAGGTTTGAGGTTACAATATAATTGCCACCACAATATGTTTAGTAATTAGACATTAAATAACTTTTTTGTCTTGTTTGAAAACTTCTGTGATGCAATACAAATATGAATAAAATTTGACTGATTAGTTGCGAATGACACATCCCTTTCAACATGACTGATAAGCATTCTCTGGAAACAATCTGATTCCTGGATGAGCTATTCATCTCTGTCAAACAAAAAAATGAGGCGAGCCTGTCATGCTTCGGCGAAGTTGAGAGCGATGCTGGGACTTCTTAACAGATGAGATAGCCGCGATAGGGCATCGCCCGTTAAATGTTGTTGTCACGCAGTTCTGCAATTGAGTTCTCCTTTTAAACGTTCCTCTCGATATGCCTTCCGTTTTCTTGAGTTGTGTTGATTTTTATACGTCTCTATTTTTCAGCAGCCTAGCTCGCGCCGTTATTGTTGCCGTCTATCTCACACAGTTGTAAAGACGAAGACTGTTTGTGAAATAGGCGGTAAATCAGCGCTAGCCCAGCCACTGCAACGCGTGCGCGTGTCTAGATGGAGTGATTTCATGACACGCACTTTGCCGTAGCCTTTCATTTTGGCCTGACCCAGAACTCCTTCAAGAAACCATTCTTGTCTGTATCAGCACATCAGAGCACCCCCGCTGGACCCGTCACACAGCACGACTCTGAATGAATGACACCTGGGCATGGTTACAATCTCAGGTACACGTATACAACACACACAAAGGACACTGCTCTGTAGACACACGCACGCACACACACACACGTACGCACACAAAGGACGCAGCTCTGTAGACACACACACACGCGCGCACACACACACGCACGCACACACACGCGCACAAAGGACGCTGCTCTGTAGACAAACACGCACACACTCGCACAACTGCTGTGTTTCATGACACGTGATTTAATGACTAAGGAGAACTCATGTTGACTCATCCCGTGACTCATCCACACACACAAACACCGCGCACACAAACGTGCACGCGCGCACACACACATGCACACCACATGCGCAAACAAACGCACACTGATAAAACTTGGCAATATATACCCATGCACCTATGGGAGCGTGCGAACACTAAGAATAGCACTGCTCAAAGCATACCAGGGACACCATGTCAAGCGTCAGGGCGGAGGGAGTCGTGTCTGTTTTCAGGGGGACCATCCCCAAAATGGACCCATACATTTTAAATAGACGCTTCGTAGTATTTATGAGAACTGGTTGAAGCTATTGTCAATATATTTGACTCAGTGTAGCCTGATACTGTATTTGTGACCGTACATGGGTGCAAAGATGCATTTGTGGTCGGTTTTTATTGATACAATATGAGACTGCCACAATGAACTGAACATATACATATACTGAATGTATACTGCATGAACATATACTAAATAATGTCAGCAAACCGCAAACAAATCTAGTGGACGCACTAAGACGTCGTAAGACGAGTGTAGGGGACAGACGACGATGACTGCCGGAAATGAGTTCCAACAGGTTGGGGTGTCTGGATACATGGTCTCCCTATGTTTAACCCGCTGTGCTCCTTACTAGTATTTTCTCCCGTTATTCTCCTGATTTCACAGTGATTCAAAATCTAATGGATGTTTCTCAGTTCATGTGTGGAATATCTGTCCTGGAAGCTGGTAACCCAACACAGAGGCAGAGGTGAGCATGGGCAATCAACCCTGTGTCATTGCCTCAACACGATAATGGCACCGCTCCGCTCTGAAACCATCTGAAACCCATTTTTAGTTTGCGCTGCTAAACGATGGGGTTTTCCCTACGCTGCGCCGAGCAAAGTAATGGCTGCTCACGTTGCTAGCAGCTCCGTGTTTGGGTGAACATTTGTGATTTAACAACTTTTAGTGTATCTAAAAAAAGTGTCTATATTGTCACAGGCGTATCACAGCAACAACAACACACTCCAATCTCTCTCACGATGTTTGCTTTTGTGATGTAGGCTACAGTTTTTGTATGTATTAGATAGGAGTGTTTATTTCACGCTGGGCGCTGAATGCTAAGTGTTTTTCAGGTGAAATGCTGCGCCCATCACTGTTTCCCTGGCCGCAGCGGTGAAGAAGCAGGACAAATCCTACCTGCACACAATGACAACAATTATGGATGAATTGATAGCTGTCAGATGGTATCCCCGGACTATCAAAACAACAACAACTAAAATGAAAAATAATGTGTATAATATAAAAAATGAAACAATGTGTTGATAACACAAACTAGCCTGCCTATTTGCAACATGAGTGTGAACGTGTGAATTCCCACACAGATTGTGTGTCATAGCAACCAAACCATATCAGCTCGTCTGAAAAAGCGCTTTCTAACACTGCCAGTTGGGCTTAATTAACTCTCTACATGTAAATACAGGCTGTCTATAACGCACAAGCCCCGCCCCTATCTATCAGTATGACACTGATTGTGTAGGTACAGGCTGGCTCTGGACGTCTCCATCTTTGCAGTACCTCACTCCGCCTGAAACGCCCCCCTATTCATTAACATGGGATACATGTATATATGTACAAATATATTTAACTGAGGAGTTATGTAAAAATGTATCCCTTATACATGTTAATTGCTGTAAATGGTTAAAATGTTTAATAACATGCGGGTCTATAGGGATTGACTATCTTTTGCAACCACCCTCAAGTAGCCATTCGAGGAACAGCAGATTTAAGAAAGGGAGGGAACTGCAGGGGAGGGGCGGAGTCAGAGATGAAGTGATCCAATCAGAGGAGGGGGGGGTGGAGCCAGTTAGTGGAGCCAGACAATATTTGTTTACAACATAAAATGTAAATATAATATCGGCATATAAGCATTGAGAGCCTTATCATGCTACTTCACCAGCCTTCTTTATCACCGAGCAATTATCTATTTGTTTTTGTCCTCAAACCAAATCTTGATATCAATCCTCCCCGGTGGGCCGAGGGAAATGGAAATATGATCGGGGGTTTATGATAACGTGATTGTTCCTGTTTTATGCCTCCACAGGCATCGTGTGAAGCACGGAGCTCGTTATATAAGGCGGAGGCGCGGCTTCAATCAAACGGCTCCATGCTGAGAGGGTTTGGGCCGCTTAACAGCAGACACAGCTGTTGCTGCTGCATGCACACATGATGGGATTACACAGAACTAGCTGTGAACAGACATCTATGTTTGAGTACAGATGTATTGAGCTCTTCCAACTAGTGCAACAGTGTTGGAAATTATTTAATATTTTTAGTTTGAATTATATAAGGATAATCCCTAATGCCTTTAGCCTGAACATAATTTGCTTAATATATAATGTATTTTACATCCATATGGAGGGGGAAAAAAAGCATACTGTGTGTGTATATATATATATACACACACACACATATATACAGAATATCAAACATGTTTTAAACTGTATGAGTACTGTGTACAATGTGTATTTAATTTTTTAAAAGATGATTATGGCTCATTTTATACTTGTCATATACTATAAGTTCAATTAATATACTCTTGACGCATACACTGCACAGTTCTGATGCATATTTAATGTAAAGTGTATGGCGTACCGACTCAAACCGACCCAATACATTACTTAATTTAGTTGAGCGTTTATTTTACTCCGTTGAGATCATAGCGCTCTCTCTGGAACAGTTGTCCAATAACGGTTGGAGGAGGTAGTTCTCGGCGAACACACATTGGAAGAAGGTTGACAGTTTATATCTAATATTTTTGGAGTGTTTACCCAAAACGGTCAAAATTCAAGTTCAAATCAAACATATTTACCACGAACGTTCGCCTCTGTTCATCAATTCTGAACTATAGACTGTGTATATATAAATGGACAAACCCTCTGTGACATCACACATACAGTAGCTTTACTCAAGAACGGATTTGAACACACAGTATGTGAGCGAAGTGAGAGCGAGCGAGGAGCAGAGCTATCCCAATTTGACTAAAGCAAGGAGCGTAATTTGAGCGGGCGAGAAGTCTACCGCTCAATCTACCGCTCAATCGCTCAAGTACCGCTCTGATCTTGATCATGCTCACCCCATCATAGCTGTGTGATCATAGCGTGTGATGTGTGGTAGTTTAAATACGTGTAATTTAACCCCTTACCTGTGGTGAAATACGATGACGCAGTAAAGAATAAGTGATTGTGCTTGTAAGCATGTGTCCTTATTAAAATATACAACATACATGATAGGCCTACATCATCATTAATTTGTTTTGAATTATGACTCAACTAAAATTATTTGAGTGAATTTGAAGCGGCATTTTTGTTGTTGGAGCGGAGCGTAGACTTATCTCCAGGAGCGATGTGCCGAATTTCCAACCGCTCAACTCCTCTCACATACATACTCTGTTTGAACGCCACATTGTGCTAGCTCTAGCCATCGCCAACTTTGCTGTACCTCACATTTACTCCCTTTTCCGGCCAGCCTCAAGAGGCCATTCAATGAACTGCAGGGCTTGGCACTTCTGACTAGTATTAATTTCTCAGCACCGGAGAGCACCGCTTGTTTTCTGAACGCACCTCTGATGTTGCCCACTTGCCCCTACTCTGTGACCGCCGGAAGGGTAATTATTGCCCTTTTTGCCCCCCCCCCCCCCCCCCTCCCAAACACACACACTAGCAGACCCAGGTTGAAAGCTGCAGAGTGATGGGCAACCCATCAGGTCCCGCTTGACAGGCGGATGATGTCTGGCCCGACGGACGACAAACCGCAGAGCTCTGGAGCGGCGCTGCATATTCAAACTGAGCGTTAGCTCAAATGTGCTGACGTGCCCCCCGGGGGAGGATTTGGGGTTAGAGGACGATCGAGATGGATGGTAAAGAGACAGGAGAGAGAGAGAGAGGTACAGACATTAGTGACTAGGCCTATTTATCAGCTTGTCAGTCACTGGTAATAGCGCAGCCTTGTGTAACTCCAGGCTGTGGTATCGATGCATCCCCAGCATGCTAATGCACACAGACATGTATCCCTGCGTTGACGTGCCTGCGTGGCGCCCAGCCCTAAAACCATGTGTGGCATGTAGAGGGTACAAACATAGACGTTATATAAGAGAGGACCAGAGCCATGTAGAGAGAGAGTTGCGGCGTCATCTCCGTTCACTCCAACAGACTGTTTTTTTCACAGAAACAGAGCCTCAAAATAGTTCCCGGAAGTTAGTCTAAATACTAAAGTACCCTATTTATTTATTTTGTAAATGTAAATCTCTGCATTTATTGACTAATAATTAGCAAATTAAGTTGAAAAAAAGTTTTATATCTGTGTGTGTGTGTGTGTGTGTGTGTGTGTGTATATATATATATATATATATATATATATATTCAAATTGTTCACCAAGCACTTCCTGAAACTATTTTGCCATAGGTTTAGCCACTCCATGAACCATGTGACCATTGAAAAGGTAGAACTTTTGTTATTGTTACTGTTATAACTCTGTTATTTCCATGGCTCTGGTGGGGACATGCCACTTATATAATCTTGAATGGAGTTCTATGGGAGAATTCTTAATCTCTTTGTGGACATATGGACATATTACTATGAATACACAGTTGTATCCATAGTAATCATAATAGTCATCATAGCCATAGTTGTCTATAATTTGTAATTTGCTTCTGTGAAAGAATGCATAAAATCAATACATGTAATTTAGATCTGTATTTCCCTATCTACCATGAAGCAATGAGATGGGTCCATCAAATATTGTCTAAGCAAACAAGCACTTTGGCCTATACCTGTGATGACTATGCATAGGCCACCTCTCGACTCGTTATGGCTCCACATCTGATTGGAAGAACAGCCGTCCTCCTGGAGTCCAATTATAAGCCGGTGTGCTCGTCTCGTGGACAGGGAACAACTTTTTTTTCTCTCTCTCTCTTTCTCTCTCAAAGGAAAGGATGTGGGTGAGAAAAAAAAAAAAAAGTGATGCAGCATTTAATCAGTGCTGTGCAGGAACACGACCACCAGCCATGTACAAACATCTGCTTCTGAAAGAAATGCTCTCAATAACAGCACACACAGCTAGGACTAAACACAAAACACATAACTAGCTATGATACTAAACACATCATTCACTAGGTGCAGGACAACACACATAACTAGCTACGGTACTAAACACATCATTCACTAGATGCAGGACAACACACATAACTAGCTACGATACTAAACACATCATTCACTAGGTGCAGGACAACACACATAACTAGCTACGATACTAAATACATCATTCACTAGGCGCAGGACAACACACATAACTAGCTACGATACTAAACACATCATTCACCAGGTGCAGGACAACACACATAACTAGCTACGGTACTAAACACATCATTCACTAGGCACTAGACTAAACACATAACTAGCTACGGTACTAAACACATCATTCACTAGGCGCTGCACTAAACACATAACTAGCTACGATACTAAACACATCATTAACTAGGCGCAGGACAACACAAATAACTAGCTACGGTACTAAACACATCATTCACTAGGCGCAGGACAACACACATAACTAGCTACGATACTAAACACATCATTAACTAGGCGCAGGACAACACAAATAACTAGCTACGGTACTAAACACATCATTCACTAGGCGCAGGACAACACACATAACTAGCTACGATACTAAACACATCATTCACTAGGCACTGGACTAAACACATAACTAGCTACGGTACTAAACACATCATTCACTAGGTGCAGGACAAAACACATAACTAGCTACGATACTAAACACATCATTCACTAGGCGCTGGACAACACGCTTAACTAGCTACGGTACTAAACACATCATTCACTAGGTGCAGGATGGATAAATTGGGACAGAAAAGTACCTTTCATGACATGAATGTTAACTTTGTTTTTCCATCTCTATCTTTCTGGGTGTGAAAGAAATAAACTGCTTTTATGTTTTCAATTTAAATGGCGACGTCCCACACAAAGTGAAGAGGTGGTGCTAATTGATGGCTTGAAATGACTTCAAATTTATACTGGCAGATGCTTTCATCCAAATTGTCATCTATTTTCTTTGTTTTAAAACATCTCAGATTGGGATTTGAACTTGTACTGATTGACAGCTCAGTCTGTGTTGATCATTGTTGTAGCTCTAGACAGGATGTGGAAACGTAGCTTCGTAGTGTAGTTGGATAGTGAAAGTATAATTAAAGTACATCACATCCTTCCTCTGCTGTCGACATGATTAACCAAAAGTGTTTCAGACCCGCCCATAAACATCTGCAAAAAACACTTGAATAAACCCAGACGCACATGAAAAACATCTGACATGCAGCCTTTCTCTGTACTGTTTCAATAATATAAAGTGTCGACTTTTGCCAAATACTACAGCTATTGCCAGATAAGCCATTTAACCGGATCAAAATGATTTATGGATATACTGGTTGTCTCCTTTACACCAACCGCTCAATACCTGCGTCATGAACACAGAGGCAATATAAAATCAAGCTGTTTAGCTCAAACTGCCTTATCGATTAACTGTCGAATTAAAAGCTCCCACTGCGGCTGGGTTCATCAGCGTATTCAAATTCTGGTCCCCACCACCGCACAGCTTCTCTAAAGAATGATTGTCTCCAGCTGTGATGATCCCAATCAGAGTGGGATTTGCATCTGAAGCAGGACATTAAGTGTGTTGGTTCACAGCTGGGCCTGTCTCAATTAGTAGGAGACAGTTGGTTAGCGACGCCACGTTTCCTCGCGGAGACGTCGATTTGCTGGCAAGGGCTTTCTCTGAGATGTTTTCTCGTTGTAATTGGCGTAGGCGGGAAAGGAGCATTATGTACTGTGCGCTCTGTCTCTTAACTTGCTTTTAATAAAGTTACAATCCCCCCAAAAAACAACAGACACCTGTGGTCACCTCCCAGCCAAATAGGTTGAGGTTCAATGCAATATGTGTAACGATACATATGACACATGGTTCACGATACTATATGTATAACGATACTTTATACGATACATATGAGACATGGTTCACGATACTATATGTAT
>JAODTR010024455.1:0-23497 GCA_025399935.1 Amblyopsis rosae
CCCCCCCCCCCCCCCCCCCCCCCGTCTTGGTCATGCTTCGCAAACGAGGCTCTCTCATTATATGTGGAACATTCCTGTTTGTTACCTGGAATGCCATTTTGGTGCTACTTCTGTGGGTAAGAACCCCGTCTAGCCAGTTGTATGAGTCTGACAGACAACAGAGGGAGCTAGGGAAACCAGAAACTGTTGATGTTTTAGCAAAGGTTCTCCATATGGCAGACACACTTGAAAAGGAACTTGACAAACAGAAAAAACTCCTCCAAGAGATCCAGAGCCGTCAGTCACAGTGGGGAATGCCTAACCGAAATGGGCCTATTGTTGTAACCCCTCCACCAGTTATTCCAATTTTGGTGATTGCCTGTAACAGGGTCACCGTGAAACGCTGCTTGGACAAACTCCTAGAATATCGGCCCTCAGCAGACCTTTACCCAATCATTGTCAGTCAGGACTGCGCGCATTCTGAGACTGCAGAGGTCATTGCTTCATATGGCAGACAAGTAACTCATCTGAAACAGCCAGACTTGTCAGATATTTCGGTGCCACAAGGGCATAAGATGTTCCAAGGTTACTACAAAATCACCAGGCATTACCGGTGGGCTCTGAACCAAGTGTTCAACACCCTGTCTCACTCCTCTGTTGTGATCGTAGAGGATGATATAGAGGTAATAATAGCCAATTCATTATGTTGTTTATTCATTTAATTTGAATGTTTACTTATGAAAAATAATAGTGAATGAGTTCCTTTTTTATAGCAAATAATGTGTGATTGTATATATATTATGTAGAATAATTTCTTGCGTTTTTTATATATATATATATATATATATATATATATATTCCTCTCTAGGTGGCACCAGACTTCTTTGAATATTTCCGTGCATTGCACCCAATGCTGCAGTCTGACCCAAGTCTGTGGTGTGTATCTGCATGGAATGACAATGGCAGGGATGGGTATGTAGATCCAGGCAAAGCCAGCCTGCTCTACAGGACAGACTTCTTTCCCGGCCTGGGCTGGATGCTCTTTAGGGAACTCTGGGAGGAGCTAGAACCCAAGTGGCCTGCCTCTTTCTGGGATGACTGGATGCGTGAGCCAGATCAGCGCAAAAACCGTGCCTGTATCCGTCCAGAGATATCACGAACTTTAACCTTTGGTCGCAAGGGTGTGAGTCTAGGTCAATTTTATGATAGGTATCTGCAATATATCAAACTGAATACTGAATTTGTGCCTTTCACCAAGTTAGATCTGAGTTATTTGAAGGAGGAGACATATAGAGAATTTTTTGTCAAGGATGTCTATAGTGCCCCTGTAGTAACATATGCACAATTGAAGCAAGGGCAATTGACAGGACTTGGGCCCTTTCGTCTACAGTACTCAAGCATGGACAGTTTCAAAGTCTTAGCTAAAAACCTTGGACTGATGGAGGATTTAAAGTCTGGTATTCCACGGACAGGTTACATGGGTGTAGTAACTTTCATGTCGAAAGGGCGGAGAATCTACTTAGCTCCACCTCCAGAATGAACCCACTATGCACTCTTAATAATGAATAATGATGGTAATATTATTGATATTAAGTGTAATGAAGGAAGCTGCATAGCCTTTTTTGTAATCTATTTGTCAGCAGAGACCATTCCAAACCAAAGAATGACTACATTTATCATTGCTATAATGTGTTAGGGTTGTTTCTACTGTAGGGGACTTATTATTTCCAATCCTACTCAGGTATTTTTTAGGATTCCAAAATATTGGGATAGAGATGATCATGCATAATAGCGGTTATAAATGCATTTTTATGTGACCAATTATGCACATGCAATTATGTTTTTTAATGTTGTTTATTATGCAATTTGTGGGTGCTTGGGGAATAGTTCTAAATATGTGCACTTATTTTTGTTAAAATTGTCCAAAGAGTACACCTTTAAGTTTTTTATTGTAAAGTGTTTAACATTTTTGCAATATTTTTTTAATTAAAATAAAGTATACAATCGTTTAAAATAGTGTTACATGTTAAATATTCATTAGTTAGTGTTGGATGGGTGTGGCAGATTTATACATGTATGTACCTACATGCATATAATTAATTAAGCAAAATTTGCGCAACAAACGATTTATGGGAAATGATAGGCTACGGCAGCCGTCAGAGCTCATTTGGTTTACTGTGGTTTTCCTTGGACTGTTTACGTTTCGGCGAAGATACTGCGAGTAGCCAATCGAGCTACTGGTAGCTACTCTAGCTAAAGTATAATTTGTCTGAGATGGAGGGACACAGCGACGGGCCTCCGTTTAATTTGGATAAACTATCTTTATCTCCGTGTTTTAATTCCAAACACAATTTCCTCTCGTTACCGAATGTTAGCAACCTAGCTTTATAGCATGTTGTGACATTTCAGCACATTCGTACAAAATGGGCTTTAAATGTTAAATGGCGATTTCAGTATAAACTACAGTATACTCGTCATTATATTTTATGACATGCGAGCATAAGAGTAATTTTCTAGGGCACCGTAGACCAAATCAACCCAGTCTGGCCTCAAGGTAACGCTATCTTCAGCTAACATTAGATTACAGTTGCCAACTCAGTTATCTGATCTGATCTGGAATGGAGCCAAGCGACTTGCGAGAGAGGCCAGCGGGTTCTGGTGCCTCAGAACCCGGTGAGTGGAGGGAAGAGATCCCCGGTGGGGATGTCAAGTGTACTCAAACGAATGGAATCACAATAGAAAATGTCCACAAGGACACCTGCGAGGGAGAAGAATGTGAACACAATCAAAATAATGATGGGGAACAACTACCGGTATGTGCTAGTAGCACATACGAAGAGGAATTGGACCCCAGAATACAGGTAAGACTTTTATTTTTATTATTTTTTTTTTGCTCCTCATCTTACTTATATTGTGTATTATGTATGTACCATTTTGTAAATTAAATTAAAACTACTGTAAATGCATAGTAAAGCATGTGCATGTAACATTTAGATAATCTAATTTACTCCTAGATGCAGACTGCAGTAAAACCTGTAGTTTATTACAGCACAGTAAACGTGTCTTTGGTCTACAGGAGGAGTTGGAGCACCTCAATGAAGCCAGTGCAGAAATCAACAAACTAGAATTGCAGTTAGATGTAAGTATATTCTCCACTCATACGCTAATGTTTTACGGTTAAGTCCCAGGTCTGTAAAATGATGTATTTCATGATCACAAAGCTAGGGAAAAGATAGAAACATGCAGCTTTAACATTGATTACTTGATTACTCTCCTCCAGACATGTTGTTTCAGGCCGATCAATTGTTCCATTAGAGTGAAATGTAATCATACATGTCTCATCCAGGATGCCAGATCAGGATACCGGAAGATCCTTACAGAATCTGCAAGAAAGCTGAATGCCCACAGCTCCCAACTTGGCAGTTGCATTGAAAAAGCCAGACCATACTATGAGGCCCGTCGCCTTGCTAAAGAGGTACACATAATCTTGTTTGTCTAATGGAACAAAAATGGATACAATTTGGTACAGCTGCTGTGATTTCAAACACTCAAAACACATATTTTACAATGAGTTAAATCCTACAGTATTTAAGATAAATTACACCAGATTACATTTATGAAATAGTGTTTATCATTTGTGCAAGTATATTGAAGCACAGCATAGACACTTATAGAAATGCTTTAATTACCATTAATTTAATTATGATTGACTTAGAAGACTACCCTTGGCTTCTTTTTGGTTGGTACAGTACTTTTTCCATATTTTTTCTCTTGCTTCTGGTCTTCAGCTGCTTGTCGAGCTCCTCTTCCTCAGTCTATCCCAACTGGTTATGGTGTTCTCTCGTCAGGCACAACAAGAGACCCAGAAGGCTGCTCTAAGCTATGAGAGAGCAGTTTCCATGCACACTGCTGCCAGGGAGATGGTGTATGTGGCAGAGCAAGGCCTTATGGCTGACGGCAGGAACACCCTGGACCCTACCTGGCAAGAGATGCTCAACCACGCAACCTCTAAAGTAAACCATAAGACTACTGTGTTGTCTAAATGACGAGCTAAAGGGGGAATTACCGGTTTACTGTTGTGCACTTGATGACTGTTTGGTGGGGTATGCAGGACATTGGTCACAGTTGTAAAACTAATTTAAACCTCATCTCCTTGCAGTGGCTCTGACTGTGTCAGCCAGTTAGTTAATTATCCCCGCAAGGGGAAACAGTTTTCCGTACATCAAATGATTCCCTCTACATCACTTTTCCATTCAGCGGCAATAGGCCTACATAGTACGTACTACATGCGTGTCTTTCCCAGGTCAACGAAGCGGAGGAGGAACGCCTCCGCAGCGAGAGGGAGCACATGCGCGTCACGCACGCCTGTCAGGAGGCCGAGGCTCGCGTTCAGACACTCCAGAAGTCCCTCAAGAGGGTCATCGTCAAGTCTAAGCCTTACTTTGAACTCAAGGCTCAGTTCAACCACATTCTGGAGGTAATGCCAGAGTGGTGCAGCAACTGTGAAAGCTACTGTTTGTATGCAAACGTTTGTTTGTTTAAGATGTTTTGTAATCTGAACATAGTGTTTATTTACACGGGTAGATGTAAACTGCTGACTTGACGAAAGAGCTGTTTACGCTGCTTGTAATGTGGATTTTCTGAATCGAAATACCTCTTTATTACTGCGGTTTTTAAACTTTTGAACTGATTAATATAATAAGTGCATACAAATCAAAACAACTATGAACAGCATTGGAAATATATACAGTATATGCATATTTTATCAAAGATAATCAAACAATTTAGTAATTACAGTAAATATAGACTGTATCAACCTTCTGCATCTAAGGACACAACATAAAGAGGTTCCCAAAACGTTAAATGAATTTAGCTAAAAGCATCTTGCAGCCCCTTGGGGTGGGGGGGTCTGGAGCCACAGTTATCAATCAGTGTAGCTACTCACTCACTCTCTCTCTCACCTTCCCTGCAGGAGAACCGCACCAGAGTGCTACATCTGGAGCAGCACGTGGCCAAGATGAAGACGCGCTACTCCATCGCCCTGCACAACCTAGAGAAAATAAGCGAGCAGATCCATGCGCAGAGGGGGCGGGGCCAGACCGAGGGGGCGGTGAGCGTGGCCTGCTTGGGGCGGAGCCCTCCCGTGGGGGCAGAATCTGACGGCAGCGTCCAGGAAAGAGCAGGAGGAGGCGGTGGAGGTGGAGCCACTTCCTGCGCGGGCAGCTCGGCACTGGGCGAAGAGCTGCTGGGGGGCTACAGGGAGAGGGAGAGGGAGCGGGCCGGCTCGGATTCCCTCTCCGTTTTCAGCCTGCAGACCATCGCTTCCGACCTGGAGAAATGCGACTCGGTGGAGCACCTCGGGGACTTCAGCGACGTGGGCAGCGTGACCGGTGATGACGTGATGGAGAGAGAGAGGGACAGAAGAGAGAGAGCGCCTGGCAGCGTGGCCAAGCAGAGACAGGAGCAGTTCTACAAGCACCACCACCGAAGCTTCAGTTTGTGAAGCTCTCGAGAGATGCCCTGGTGACGCTCCAACACACAGGATCCATGGGTGTAAAACAGGTTGTAGTACCGTACAAACAAGCGCATAAGACTATAGTAAAACTAGGAAACTAAAAACACCATTTACCTATTTAAAATACTACAGGTCATCCTCCGTAAATGTAATTAATATCTCTGAGATTGAGTTTGTGAGCCTGAATGAACTGCAAGGGAAACGTCAAAATCACAATTTGAAGGAACTAGATATTTAAAAATGTATCGCTGGAGTAATCTGTAATCTGATTTGATGACACTGGCCACATCACAATATTCCTCGTTTATTTGTCTTCAGGGATGGCTTCATAGTAAAGGGTCACATGTTCAGTCCATCGTCACGGGGGTCTCTAGTCTACATTATCAAAACCTATCACGTTAGTCTGCAGGGACAAATGACAAAAACATTTAAGCTTTCTGTGCAACATAGCAGCATGCTCAAAACTCACATTTCATGTATTTGTTGACAGAGTTTGCTAAGTGGGCATTAAAGAAAAAGCTGTTTTTTGATTGTTCCTGAAGAGATCTATGGGAGTAAGACATTAATTAAATGGACAAACTCATGCCTTTATTTAGACAAAGACAGCATGCACTCCAAACTAGCTATTTATAGATCTGTATGACCTGTATTCAGGGCTATATGATCAAACGTGGTGTGAATCAAGAGAGCAAGATAAAGTAAAAATGACAAGCTCAGTTGTTTTGTGATTTAAAGTGCATATATATATATATATATATATATATATATAAATAAATTAGTGCTTAGTTTTTATTCTTGAAGAGCCATTCATATTTTCATATTGTTTAGACTTACAAAAGTTGGCAGCAAATGCATAATGCCTTTTGTTTATACTTTTGCGTTTTTTTGTTTGTTATAATGTGAGAAGTGTGCCTTGACACTGAATAACTAGATGTAGTATACCTTGTCATACTATGATGTAAACGGAATAGTCCGTAGTTCAGTTAGAAACATAGTGGTTTATAATTACTTTTTAATTATACATACACGGTTTTGTGAGACCTGAACATTGTTTATTTATTTAGTATTTCTTTTTGCCTTTTCAGTGTAAGATGAAAAACAACAAAGTCAATAAATGACTTTTAAATGTATGTAATTATTACAAAGCTGGAAAATATGTAGTTACATATTGTTTTATATTGTTACATACTGTTTTGAATATTTGAGACATTTCCTTGTATGGCTGTTTTGAATATGCTGATATTTGATTTAGCACCTTACACATGGTTCACATAACCTCCTCCACTCCATTTGTAACTGTATGCCACCCATATTGCATTGTGGAAATTCACTGACATTGTAATTTATGCAACATGATTAAAACAAAGTGAGACAGTATTTAACCCAGTTGATGTGCACCGCATGTTTTCATATGTGGTATTTTGTAAAATGACAGTCAGGGAATGCTTTTAAGAAAAAGAATGTAGAGAGCAAGAGAGCCATTGTTCAATTATTCAGCAGGGATATAAATATGAACGTGAATGTTGAGCTCAGAATAGATTGCAGGAGAGGCAACGAGAACGAAGGAAAGTCACGATACAATGAGTTCTGCTTTGGTTTCTAATGTATGTCATAGAAGATAGACTATTGACCTAATGACCATGTCTTACAGTAATATGTGAGGTCTACTAAAACGCCCTATCTTGTCCCCATAATCAATTCGAGTCTTGATATAATTCTCTAATGTAAAGAGAGCCCATGATCTCCTAATCCAATGTCTCCTCAAAGATTTACCACGGTAATTTGATGTTTGTGCCTATATCTAGACTAGACCTTAATGTTTTTCATGTTGGAGCTTAAAAAAAAAAAAATGCGAGAGAGGCACGTTTACGCACGCGTACGTCTCCATCATGACGTCGTGAATTAGCCCAAGATTGTAGGGGAGAGAGAAAAAGAGGTGGGGAGTGTGGTGAATCGCTGTTTCGTCGTTTATGGGGGAATGCGATTGTACATAGTGCATGTATTGTACATTTAAATGGATATTTGGATTTCCTACATTTGTCGTCCATAAATGACAGAAAGAGTGTTGTAGCTATACGCTTCGTTTTTATAAATTCTGTTGATGCACATAGCTAACTGCACATCTACAGCCATATTAATAGAGCCATAAAATGCAAACATCTACCAAATAATCCGACACTGGGCATTCCCTGACGATTCTTATCCGGAGGACGTATAGTCTACTGTTATCTTGACTGAGCGCATCGAAACTAATAGTAAGTACACAAGCTACAACGCCTTGCTTCACTGTGATTTACTGCCATTACAGATCGTTATACGAGGAGTTATTTACACGGTTTCTTGTAACCATTCTTCACTCAAATACTGTGTGCATATAGGCCAGGAATTTCAATGGGCAGGGACCAGTTGAGTTCCTCTACCATTCTAATACATCTGCGTTATGCATTTTAAGGATCAAATAGCGCTTATCTGTCGAAATATGACTCGGTCAAACGAATGGCAATGCCAAACAGCATGCTATTCTGTATTTATTCTGTCATGGAGACTGTCTTGATCTTATGGTCGGCCATTCTCCACAGGCCATAACGGATTCCCAACCGCCTGCCAGTAGGCTACCTGGTTGGTGGCACCCTGTGCGTTATCCCCGCGCGTCTCCATAGTTTACGGAAAGTCACGCACAAATCACAGTAGGCCTGTCCGAAACAATCTGCACGTAGCAAAAGGAACATGTATATTATATTATAGTATACTAGTTGCATTGACACGCTTCCACATTTGTCTACTTCGGTATAGGCTATGTAATAGGATATCCCATCAAAACACTCAATGAAACACAACGTGAACATCCGGGTGTTCTAGAATCTATAGGCTATTAACCTTTTTAGAATCAGCATTCATGCTCCGGGTAAGGGAGGGAGTTTGTGTTTTAGAACAGCGTGACGCTGTCCATGGTTCTGAACCATGGTTCTGTCCTTTATTTGCATTTCCATATTGTAGCGTTAAGCACTGGTCCCTTTTCTATGCCTCTGCACTCTGCCACTCCAACAACGACGCCGATGGGAGTAGCTAGCTGTGTGCTATCTATCAGGGCCGTCTCTCCCACAGCACACTCAAACTAAGTTTGCTTTAATGCTGCACAGTGGGCAACTTCTGATATTACTGTCTCCTGCTGATATGTCTTTCTTCCCTGCCTTTCTTCCCACTGTGTACAGTTCCCACATATAGTATACACAACACATCAACGTGCAGTATAGGGACACTGTAGGGACACTGAACACACCGTGGCTGGGCCTGCACAGCTCTCTGGGTGAACTCTAAAAATACACTGGCTAATGCTAATGAAGGCTCCAGCAGAGTTTGCCTTGTCTTGCCACTAGCAATGCCTCGTTGTTGCCATCTGTCTCCCACACTGTGGGGGTTTGCTTTGTTGCCACCGCGCCACCCCCTACCCCACGCCACCTGGCTACGTGCGTGTTTGTATGTGTGTTTGTGCAGGGGCAACATCATTATTCAACACAGCGAATGAAGAGCTATATTAGAGGTGTGTTTATGAGACAGTAGCTTGGCTTTGAGTGTGTTTGTTTCAACACCTGAGGCAGCAGGGCACACTATCGGCCTTATGTCTTTTGACCTATCACTGGCTGAGATAGAACACTCATACCTATTACTTGCCTGCCAGAATGACTTTGAAACAACGTATCCTGCAGCTATGTTCTCTACAGCCTGCACTGTGATAGTAGATAGAGGGACCTAAAAAGGTGGCTGTAGCCTAATGTTAATCTTCCCGCACACACAATAGTAAAATCAACACTAAAATAATATTAGCATCAAAGCGGTAACTTAAGACATTGTTGATATGAACAGGATGCTGCGTAACTGTCTCAATGTTTTTTTTATTTGATTTTTTAAATATTTGTACATTTGTTTGGTAAACTCTGTTTCCTTCATGTCTTTCAGATCCAGTGATGGCTCGCCTACCATTTCTGATCATTCTCTATACACTTCCATCTATTGTTGTTCCCATACATAATTCATCATCTGGAGGTAATGTGTGTGTGTGTGTGTGTGCGTGTGTGTCTGTGTCTGTGTGTCTGTGTCTGTGTGTGTGTGTGTGTGTGCGTGTGTGTGCACGATATTTATCTAATACATGTTAATGGCTAGGGTAAGTCAGCGGAAGTAAATAATGATAATAGTAGAGTGTGGAATCATACGCGGTCAGTTAAAGCCAGTTTAAACTACTCTAATACACACTGTGTGTACTGACTATGGAGGAGGCCGTTTTCTCGCTCGCTTGCTACTTACTGTTCTTTTCCTCCAGGGTGCGCTATCATCAGGCCTCCGCGTGACGGTGGGATCCGCTACAGGGGCCTCACACAGGAGCAGGTACACATCCTTCTGACACTGCTCTGGATGCAGCGCTGACCATCTGTCTTTGGGTTCTTTACAGGGGACAGGAAAGATCAAAGGAGCGTGAAGACTTTTCAAATAACACACCTTTATACCTACATGCATACGGCATACGCACACACACACGCACACAGGCACTCACACACACATGTAAGTCTTCTCACAGTTATAACCCCTCCCTTAGGTACAGTGTAATTCAAAATAAAGGGCTCATAAATGCATATATTGCCATGAAATGTCATTTGGAGTAGACTTTCAGCTCTGTTCTAAGCACCACATGGCTCCGGAATCCAGTCTCTCTAACACAGAATGAAGAGAGTCCCTAAGTGAACGAGACAAATGCTATGAGCAGGCATCAATCACACTGTAATTACTCTCTCGCTCTGTCTCAATCTCATTCAATCTCGCTTCCTCTCTCTCTCCTCCTGCCACAGATCCGTAGTGTACAGATCCTGCCTGTGGATTATGAGATAGAGTACATTTGCAGAGGAAACAGGGTGATTGTGGGACCTAAGGTTAGGAAGTGTTTACCAAACGGCACGTGGACGGACATTGCACAGCACAGCAGATGTTGTAAGTTCTCTACGGGAAGGGCTACAACCTTTGCATGCTTTATCCGGCTATTGTATTTTCTTGTTATAATCTGTAAAAACCTTTGAAACTAGTACTAAAATAAAATATTTATTGAATTAAATACATTAAATTGTATTACTGTACCTTGCTAATTTTGTTTAAACATGAGGACTATAAGGGCAATAAATACTCATTTATAGGCACTTCTCAATCAAAAAGATGTCTTAGAGATTCTAAGACATCTTTTTGATTGCAGAACAACCTAAGGGAATACATTGTAAAACATGCGCCCTCTAGTGGACAGTTAGAGCAGGTGGCCACTGGGTGTCGCTTTATCAACATACTGTAGATAACAACAGCATTCCTATTGCAATTACATAATTTTATTCATAATTTATTGCACTATAAAATGTTATATTGATGAAGTGAAATTTTAGATATGATATTTTCAAACAGACAAGACAGTTACATGACACTTTATGTGTTACTATTATTATCAATATTATGAATTGGTGCTCAATATTTGGAGCTTGGATCTGTATCTAACATAACGTGAGACAATAGTCAATAAAGATTTTCATTATTAATTATAATGTAATAGAACAATATGTTCTATTGGAAAATTGTATTCTTACTACAAAGTCTTGCCACAGTACTGTATTGCAACTGGTGAGAAATCTGACACATTTATGGCAAAGAGACTAAAAACGTATTGTTCTATTACATCATCACTATACATCTAGGAAAACAGCGAATGTAACACCTTAACTGCTGCAAAGCTATCTCTCAGGTATCCTATTCAATACAATTGAAACAAGGAAATGGCACTCATGAGAAATGCAAAAGCTTCCGCTAAACTTATAGTACTTTCAAATGAAGGTATTGGCTGGAAAACACTCCTCTACAGTTGCATGCTGCAATAGTATAATTAACGGTCATATATCCATGTCTCTGCCAGTGCTATTGTGCCCGCGGGTCTGGACCTCTCTGGAGAATGGCCGGGTGGCGGTGGAGCCCCCAGGCCAGCCAGTAGAGGGCACACTGCTGCATTACAGCTGCCACGCTGGCTTCATCCTGGAGGGCACCAACATCAGCCACTGCACCAAGCTGGGCAAGTGGGACACACCCAAACCCACCTGCCTCTGTGAGTAGCTCAGCTAGCGTGACTCAGTGAAGTATGCAGCCACACTCACTGCGTCCATGGAATGCAACAAGCAAAGCTATATAGCACAACTGAACGCACAAATGTCACATAACCCATAATCAATTAAGGCAAAAGTTGTAGCCTAATTATATTTTCCACTTTTTTATGGTTTAATTGGGATACATTTTTAGACCACACAATTACAATATATTCATAGGGTACTCAATAATGTTACATTCTCAGTTACAGTAATGTGAACCCAAACAAATGTCTTAAAGTGTATGCAGTAGTCTACATAACTAACTTAATTTCATTTGATGCAGATATTGTTTTAGACAATTATTCACTGAAATGTAATTTTTTGATTGATTTGATTAAACAACATGCTACATGCAATTCATATTGTATCATCTCCCTGTGAAATAATTACACTCAGATAGTATAATGGAATTCACAAGAGGGTAGTCTGCATAATTACAGAGCTGCCCGCTGACACATTACATTTGAAAAGATGGTTTGATTCAGTAAAAAAATATAAATACATTCCTAACACATGGTTCCCTTAAGAGTGGGCACATTTTGTAGCTCTGTAGTAAACACGTGTAATGCTAATTAATTCATACAGGCTAGCGTGTAATATGGTTGTGTGGTTGATCACAGTCAATATTGGATTTGGGTAACTAAACACTTTATGCACATATTACTGTACACAAAAATATTCTGCATGCCTTATCTAAAATGTTGGGCTGAATGTGCACACATTGTTGCATAATAATGTTTATTATTATTTATGTACATGTACAATCTATTTTTATTTCCAACTTTTATGTACTTTTCACAATCTTAACCTTGCTTCTGTCTGAAGTGCATTGTATTGCATTTCAATGTGTGAATTGTGCTGCAGCAACAGTATAACATTAGTCATTTAAATACTGATTTAACATTTTCTTTCTTCTCTACTTGCATGACAAAGATGACAGAAACTACACCGGTAAGAAAATAAACATGTCTTGTATCCTTTGCAATTGGTTGAAACCATAATTGCCTTCAATTGGCGACCATGCACATTGTGAGCACAAGAGGGCAGCAATGTATAATATAAGAATGTATGTGGGACACATTGCATGTATGTACATACAGTATACGGCTGCGGGAAAAAGAGAAGAGACCACTGCACATTCTTTCAAATGTAATAGTGTAAAAATTCTGTAAAAGTTAAAAACTTCAACATAAATAACAATTGAATATCAGATAAACTGATGCAGTGGTCTCTTAATTTTTTCCACGGCTGTATCAGTGACATCAGCAGCATTTGTTAAGGTTTGAAAAATGATGTGTTTGATAGCCTAGCTGTAATAATATGACAGAAAAAACAAATGACACTCATCTTTTAATGAAAGCTGAGCGCAGCGCATAACATTACATTAATAGACTTGTGAGACCCCTGCTGGCCTGATAAAAAATACTGCAGCTGATAACTAATGTATAATGTAGATGGGCATAAAATGAAAAACAAATTTCATACATATATTCATTCACATCTCTAATATATTATAATTATTATATACAGCTACTCTTTCAAGCTCCTCGTTTGTGTGTACTCCTCATTTGTGTGCACACCATGACTAACTGCTTATTCAAAATGAAATAAATTCAGTCTTAAATGTTAAGTAAACTTTTTTTTTCAAGCCAGACTTTATGCAAATTGTATTTCCTAGTTATATCTGTGTCTGCAACATGTTGTAAATAGGCAATCCTATTGTTGCTAATGGTTTTTGGAGGCTTAAAGAGTTGCCCATTGAACTGAAGTAGTGCATAAGTGATTTGAGAAGCATTAGCAAGGTGGCAGGTTTCTCAATACTAAAGCTACCAATGATGTTATGCTACAATATCCTGGATCCAGCAAGCCCTGCTCTCTTGCTCTGTGAATGGTATGAGCGCCAACACTGGTAATTCAGCCAAATGCTGTTTTGTCCCAAAGGCCTACTGCCATTGAAGCTCCATAGAAAACCACTTAAACCATTTTAATCATTCCTTAAACAAAATTATACTGTATTTATTATTAAATGTACTGTAATGTAATGTCAGTGAGTGTTTGTTTTAAGTCACGTAGAGTTCAGGAAAGCTTATCCAGTTCTTTGTGAATCGGAACATGCACCAATTCCTGGGTTCTGGAACTATATACATACTGAGAAATAATTGACTGTACTTCCAATGAAAAACAAAAGGAAATACATGTATTTAATATATCTGTTTAGAGCTGTTCTCACTCATAGCAGAATATTTGGAAAGACCTGATTGTATTGTGGTCAAACCATTGACAACATTAAAATATACTGTACGTGACAAGCAGCAAAACACACAAAATGGCAGTGCCGGTTATACACCAAGCTAAATATGGTGATTTCCACACTTCTGTGTAAAATATCACGTCAGATAAATGAATGTTTATCTATGAATTGTGAAACCCTAAAAAACTACAGGCTAGTGCTATAAGGACCATTATAACTGATAGGAAAAGACATGTAACCTAAAAAAGCCACCTTATATTTAGTGAGAATAACCATTGTAGTCATTGTGCTGGGAGAAAGTAAAATATGAATTGGCCAGATACTGAGCCATATCCAATCCTTTGGATAAGTGAGCTTATTGCACAATGACTTCAGTCAACTGGAAATAGACGTGTGCCAGCCTATCAATGAGGCAGTCTAACAGCTATTCACACCAGCCAACAACACACACACACGCACAGATACAGTAGTCACTGCTGCACACACACACACACACACACACACACACACACACACACACACACACACACACACACTAACACACGCACACACACTGGCACACATAGAACTATTGAATCCATTTGGGTCAGAAATCACATAAGAACCCGGGTAAAAAACACAAAGAACAGAGTGTCAAAAACGTAATTAACAAGTGGCAGAGAACACATTTCCTCAAACAGAACTTCAACGTCTCAATATACAGAGACATGTTTGTCCTGTCCTTTGTGCCTACCTTCTATCTCTCCCTCGCTCTCTCAACCGATGTGCCATTACCACCCACACACTGCCTCCTCAGCAGGGGAAAGGTTAATATCCTGTCTGTCTACCTGTGTGTGTGTGTGTGTGTGTGTGTGTGTGTGTGTGTGTGTGTGTGTGTGTGTGCATGCGTGTGCATGTGCAACCCTATATGTGTTTACCTCCACTGCTGCAGAATCCATGTAGAAGATTAGATCTAGAACGTATTTTCTGCTCTCTGATCAGAGCGCAGGCTGTTTTCCCGTAGTTCACTGGAGCAGCAAATGTATACAGGCAACCAAATGTTAACCTTGGAGAGAGTTGAAGTTCACCAGTTGATTTGAATATGTTCATGTCTCGCGTCTCGGACAGCGCATTCATGATCACGAACACATTATACAGTATAATGTTTATAATACATTGAGATGCCAATAAGCTATAATGTAATGAGCCTGGAAATTATTTTAAACCAATAACAGGAACAGTCCTTCGAATCGTGTGTCAATCAAGCCTTATATTAATGCATCAGAAAATGTCTTTGTGCAGCCATCATATTTTAATTTCGCCTTCACAGGCCGTGCCAGAGCTAATGCCATATAGCCGGGGATAGTAGGTGCCTTCGCTGGCGGAGATGTTTACGCTCGCCTCCGCAGGTGCTGCAGGCGCGCATTGTCTGTGTCGGCCCACCATCCGCGTGTGCAGATGAAGCGGCGTATAAAGTTCATGCCTGAATAATTGATGCCGCGCATGCAGGGTGGAGTTATGGATTGGGAGCATGCTGTGCTGGGTGGGGGGGGGGTGGGGGTGGGCAAATGTCACCAGATGATCACTGGACTCACCTCAGTCCCTTGGGGCTTGTTAGAGACTGGATCTGAAGGAGCTCACTCTCCGACGACCAACTATTGCCATAATGAGATTTGGGTAATGAACTGCTGCAGGTACACAATCAGCATCCGCCATCGATCGACTGTAAAGGTTGTTACGTTTAGAAAGGAGAAATAATTACCTCTGTCTTGAGTGCTGCACTTAGCGTAATCCTGAATGTGAATTCGAACACAGGGTCATAAGGACCACTTATTAAGGATTTGCCAAAGCACCGCCACAATAATGAAACAACTGGATGTGTTTAGCAGATCTCAAAGCAAGCGAATATTCACTTTTACGAAAGGTCAGGAGTCATAACCAGCTTTTTCCTAATTTAATTGTAACTCTAATTGTATTATATCAAGCGCCAACTTACCTACAGAGGGATTTAACTGGCAGGGAGGAAATGCATTGGCAGGCTGTATTGTGGTATTGGACGTGTGCATGTGTGTGTGCGTGTGCTAGGCTCATAAAGCATGCAGGCAGTGATTTCAGACCCATTCGTAGTATACCACCCTATACTTAAATCAAGCCAAACCCCCTTTATAATTGATACAGCCTGTCTGAAAATGTGATGAGTTCTTAAAAAGTTGCTCAGACTTACCCTGAAGCAGCATGGATAGGCTGTTCTAAACCACGAAGGAGAGAGTGCTCCTGTGTTACCACAAAAACAATTTGCTACCATTGGTCAGTCCATCAATCATACTGTTCAGCGGTTCAGTAGTGTTTAAGATATATGCAGCCTATTCGTTTAATCGTACAGTTCAGGGATGTGTTGAATTAATGTTGTTTACGAATGGATTCACTGAGACCTTGCATGCTCTATAACGCTGAATTGCATTAAATGCAACGTCCATTGCGTGGAATTCTAATTTGAATGTGTGGTTGTTTTTTAAGATAATTAACTGTTTAAGTCATTATCAAGGTGTCCCATCGTTGATTATCCTTTCCACAGATACAGTATATGCTCCCGCACGCACACGCACACGCTTCTCTCTCCCGACTCCCGCCACACACATATAGTACTTGGCTCTCTCCTATACTCTCACATGCAGCATGAACTGCTGCAGTGGAATACGCGCAGGGCTCTTTGGCGCGCCTGCCTCCGCCGCAAAATATATTTGTATCTGTCGGAATACGGATAGTTGAAGTGTTTTATTGCGTGTTTGCTTTTCTTTTCTATTGCTTCACAGCGGAAAGCTCCCGTCGCGTGTTTTTCGTTTATGACCATATTTCTCATGATAGCCTGTATATATTGTCCGCGTACTCGAGTGGCAATCCTCTAGCACGTTTTCTTTGTACAGTTCGTGAGTAGGCTATCAAATGTGTATTATACTGCAGTTAAACGGCGTTGTTTTGGAGTGGCTGTTTAAAATGTCTGAAATAGCTTGGACAGCATTCAATTATTTGACTCCTAAACGATCAGCTGTGCTGCACGGTGTCCTGATGTGCCCAAAAACGGATTGCTCTGGGTTATTTTGAGGCTATACAGTGAATTAATTGTCAACGTATTCAAGTTAACACATAGCCTGTAATTAACCAACTGAGTAAAATGATTGTGTAAATGTAGCCCACTTTTATTTGAATTAGATTTAGGCTAATTCAATGCGCACGATACTAATCTCAAATATCCTAACATACGATGTAATATGACGATAAACCCGACCCCACATCAGCATTCAAAAGAAGCGGACACGTGTTGAGTTTACTTTCTGTAGACAATTTGTATGTTCCCTTGAATCCGCATCACTTCTTCAACCTCGGTCGCAGGACACAAGTAGCTCCAGTTCTCACTCACCTGACCATGGCGATGCTCAGGAGAAATCAGGGGATGTCAAATAGGGTCGTTCGCCGCCCAGGTAGTCTCCTGCGAGCGTCTCTCATTGTGCTTATCTGCCTTTGGCCATGGCCGACCCTAGGCAAGAAAAAGCTGTACATCGGCGCTCTGTTCCCGATGAGTGGAGGCTGGCCGGGCGGCCAGGCGTGCATGCCCTCTGCCCAAATGGCTCTGGATCTCGTGAACAACAGGAGCGACATCCTACCTGAATACGAACTTGAACTCATCCACTTCGACAGCATGGTGAGGAGGTGTTAACTAAGACACACATGTTTTAACATCTGTCAGTTAATGTTGTCCTTGTGTTGATTTTATGGTTTTTACTGTAACAATTTGCACATTCCTATTTTATGTAAGTTATTATGCAAAATCGTTTCCCTATTTGGAAGGAGTGTTGACTTACAGTAGGCTATATTATAGGTATGGCTACATTAGTTTTACAGTGTCTCAACATCTGTTTTTGTATGTTCAATAAGGAGTCATTGACTTGTTTGTGTTTATCTAATTTAAGAGGTTTTGCAATTTTCCCTCAACAACAGTTTTACTGCTATGTCAAAGTTTTTTTCCCCATGTTGTCATCTTTGGTTAAACCACAATGCAGAGGTTGTGTTTTATACAGGCAAAAGTATAGCTGCATGTCTTCTGAAGATGCCACCAGGGAATTTCACAGTGTTTAACCAAACTGACTCCCACATTATTCACTGGCCATTAGTTAGACTATTCCTCTTCAATCATAAAGCAACTGCAAGCCATGCATTGTTTTAGCTTGAGTGTTCTGCAATAATCTTCTCCTGTTGCTCATTCATTAAATTACAGTGGTATTTTAAAATGTCAGCATTCAACAATTTAACCCTTGCCAGCATATTTCCTCCACTTAATTACCTCCTACATTTGCAAAAAATATTGGGTATTCTAACAAATATCTATTCTCCTCTCAGTCAATAATCTCTGGTTTGTTGTCCAGTTTGTCACTTTGGGTTATCCTGACACACATTTTTGAGAGAAACACAGTTTTTTATTTCACAAATGGATATCGGGCAGGGATATGAAAACAGTTAGTTGATTTCCACTTTAATCTTCTATTTCATTCCACTAAAGCACTGTATCAATCATACTGCAGGCCAGGTGCTCAGGCACCAAACAGTTAACTGTGCTCTGACTGGTTAGAAAATGCTACGAGCTTTGTTCTGATTGGTGTATATGGCTCTGCATTGGAATCCTGTTTAAAAGAATGAGGGCGAGATAGAGAGAGAAATGGAGGGAGAGAGTTGGCATGGCAACACTCTCACATAGCACAGAAACAAACATATTTCAGGGATTTGGAAATATGTGAGCACATTCACACAGTTACAATTCAGCATCCCTATTTATTTCAATTATGCTCAACATATGTACGCGTACAATTGTACATGTGTTTAACAGATCAAATGCGTGCGTTTGTGTGTGTGTGTGTGTGTGCACCTGTTTATGTAGCAGCTATAATGAAAAGATAAAACCCTTCTGTGATTTCATAGAAATTGGAAAATTCAATTCCTGCCGCTTTGGGAATTGTTGTCTTTTACTCCTTAAGAAATACATGCAGATTATTTAGAACGGCTCAGAAAGGCTTGCTCTAACACTGCTGTGGAGTACAATAGGTGGTTTGTTGAATTAAGTCAAGAGCATATTTGTTTTCCTGTGCCAACTGGGTGGAATGCATTTGTTAGTTGCCTGATTGAAAACATTTTGCACCTGGATGAAATATTAATGAGCGGCTTACCGAGAGTCAGAAAAGCAATTAGAAGAAAAGGGATTAATCGAGCTTGATATTTGCTTCCAGTTATTAAATCTCTGTCTCCGGCTTGTTTGGTAAAGAACCAAATGGACACCTGGAAAGCCTAATTCTCAACTTATTGTGCTACATTCAGATTTAGACAAGAGCAAGATAGGCACTTTTGTGTTGTCTCCAGTGTCATAAGATCAAGGCCTGAGAAATTGCAAAACAGCTTCCATTGCTAACAATTGTTCATGTCTTATTAGGCTGACAATGCTGAGACACAGAAAGGCATTAATCCATTGTGTTTAGTCTTTTTGTCGAAACTGGAAAACGGTGTAGCGGTCGATGGGATCTTTACAGACTGTTATGAATTGATGTCCTGTGCTTGTTCAACAGGATACAGTATTCATCATGTTGAAACACTTCAGAGTGTCCTTTTAATGGCAACAGATAACCCCCTGGTAGGGTATGAGCTCCTTCTGCAAGAAAACATGAGCGTATGTTCAGCAGTGTGAGGTCTATGCACACACACACACACACACATGCACAGGCCGTTGCCATGGATATATCAAAGCAGAGACTTCAAACTTTGATCAATTATTAACAGTGATGGAGGGAGAACAGGGAGGTACAGAGAAATGGCAGGCAGAGGTGTTTCCCTCTCCTCTGTCCTAATTGGCAGCTGGGACGCGGTTTCCCGCCCAGCACGGGGTGCCGCTCACCGATTGGTTCACATGGGCGCCGCCCCCCCCCCCATCCTAGTCCAGAAAGACAGGCTCCAGGTGCAATAATCAGAAAATGATGCCATGTTGCCACACAAGCTTTGAGCATCAAGTCATAAGGACCCCCCCCCCCCATCCCCAAAGTCCTTTATCGTATTCCCTCTTCCATCTTCTTTTTTATTATTCAATCTGGAGAGTAATTAGAGATTGTATTAAGACGGTCCAATGTCTTTGTTTATATTTCTGTTGGGAATCCTTTTCCTTCCAAAGTTCCTTGTGGGCCGAGCTGATTGCAAATGCAAAAGCCGTGTTAACATTGACACCCATATTGGCTTGGGGAGTTTCAGGACCAAGGACAGTGTCAGCACAGGTGGCTTCATATCTCTTAGTGCCTGAATGTGTGTGTGTGTGTAGGGCAGGCTGGACCAAAGACTTCACCAGCATATGTACACTTAATGCATGTGCGTGCTTACACACCTGTGTTTAATTAAGTGGGCATGTTAGGCACGTAAATCCAGTCATGGAGTTCTTTTGGAATGTGAGTGGAAAAATGTATCGCCCCAGAGAAAGCCCTTCATGAGCAGAACAGATTATCTTTAGTTAAGTAGGCAATAGGCATCATTAAGACACATTCATAAAAGGGTTTGATTTGTACATCCTAAAGCAATTCAAAAAGCTATAACAGATATTGCAAAAAGAGCACTATTAAAGCAATTTTAAACACTCTACATGTGGGGAACTCAAACGACCATTCGTCAACCAACCATAGACTCTAAAGATTCAGGTTCGATATTCACAATAAACCAGAATTATCATTTACGTTCACATACAAATTAGACATACGCAACAATTTGAGTTGCCATGTTATCGATAATGCTATACAGTCACGTATAGAGAAGGCATGGATATAGAGAGAGAGTATAGTCCTGTTGGTTCTACGACAACGTGGCAGATTAGTAATTCCATCCAATCTAATGGTGAAGCATCAATCACCCTGTCTCATCCATGCGTCCTCCAATCAGAGAAATCACAAAGCCGCCTCAAAGAACCAATCATCCCAGTGACACAAACAGCCTGTTAAGGGACATATCAGTTGTTAGACCACTGTAGACCACCTCTGCGATTGCTTGCAACACTCTTGAGCTGGAATATCTCGTCTCTAAGAGTGTTTGTGTGTTTTGTGTGTGTATGTGTATGTGTGCACATACTTGAGGGGGAAGGGGGGGGCTCATCTCCGACTCCAGTGTGAATCATCATTATGTGTCAGGCAGGGTTAGCTGTGGTTCTGATGAGTACCGTAGCGATGGCGGGCCGGTAATCTTGCTGACGTCTGGTTAATGGATCACTCCAGCCTTCATGCCACCGGCTATAGACACACACGTGCACCACTTTATTGGACAGTCGTAATGACTTGCCTTTGTTTTCAGCATCTGGATCCTGTCCCCTAACCCCCCTCTCTCTCTCTCTCTCTCTCTCTCTCTCTCTCTCTCTCTTTCATTGTCTTTCACCCTCTCTTTCTCTCTCTCTCTTTCTGCTATCTTTGTGTCTGTTTGTCAGCGTTGTCAGAGAATCGTCTTTCACATTCGTTTCATTTGACTATCAGTAGTTTGTGTTTTCTTCCATCCTTCCATACTGGGTTTTCCATCAATGTTATGTTGTCTCATACCATTGTTTACTAAACAAGGTTCTCCCTTTCCTGTTCCTGTTGCAGTGTGACCCTGGTGAAGCCACCAAGCTGCTGTATGACCTTCTCTACACAGAGCCCATTAAGATCGTCCTAATGCCAGGCTGTAGTGGTGTGTCCACCCTGGTGGCAGAGGCCGCCCGTATGTGGAATCTCATCGTGGTGGGTATCGTGTGTGTGTGTGTGTGCATTTGCTTGGCTTGTCTTACTAAATAATGGATTGTAGTAGAATCTAAAAAAATATTTAGGATTGATCTACTTTATAAGGATTCCCAAAGTTGCTTATGTCCCAACTATTCTTAATTATCATAATATTATTATTTTTTTATTTATTTATTTATTATTATTATTATTATTATTAGTAGTAGTAGTATATTATTATCCCATTTAATGCCCCATTTAACAAAGTCCAAACATACATAAGCTTTATTCTGCAGTATAGACACACAGAGGTCTAGTGGCTGGGACCCCAAGAGAAAATGAATAGCTGTTTTTTATCAACCACTAGAACATCTCAAACTGTGTTCTACGGTTCTACATTGTCCTGCTCTGGTAGAGTTCCTATTCTTAACCGGGACCAAAGTGAATATGTGGTTCTAGCTGGGATTGTTATCCCAATTGGCACTTTCGTCAGTGGTGGCTATCCTAACCCTGCCGTCCTTCTCCACAGCTGTTGCTAAGTAACCTGCGAAGGGAACCTTCTCTTTAGGTTTGACATACAATAAGCTCAATGCTAACTCTGGTGTTTAATTGTACAAAAATAAACGATAAACTAACCTCTTTTTCATTTTGATGCTAGTAGCAGAGAAGGTACACAAACACAAACTGCAGCAAGAAAGGAGATGTTTTTCCTAGTATAGCTAGATGACATAGTATTTCAGTTTTACACTGAGTCTCCGCTTATTGTGCCTGTGTGTTATTTGGTTTCCTTTTCCCCGCTCCAGTTATTAGTTTTATTTTGTAATTCAGCTATCATTTTGACGTTAGCGACTGAAAATAAGAAACTCCAATGAGCCGAGTTGTTCTCTTTTCCCCCCATTAAAACTGTGACTTTTTTATATTCTCATCTTCTCTTCTCTCATCTGCTCTTTTCTTCTCTATCTCTGTCTGAGCCAGTTGCCTGGGGCTGACTGCTCCTTTTCCTTTCCGACAATCCATTTTCCATTTTTGGCATTTCTTTCTCTCTCTCTCTCTCTCTCAATGTCTCTCTGCTGTCCCTCTCTCTTTCTTTCTCACGCTCTAGCTCTCTCTATGGTATATATATATATATATATATATATATATATATATATAACCACCGCCTTTCTTTCTGGACTCCGATCGAAAAGAGTTATTATATTATCCATTAGCCCCTCTCTGCATGGTGTAAATATGATCCATCAGCGCCCCCTCTGGATACGATGTGAGCCACAGTCAGTGGTAGATCTGCCTCTGCAAGGAGATGTATGATGTTGTTTTTCAGTCTTTGGGATGTGCTCATCTTCCATGGAGTGAAGGCTATTACTGCCCCTGCTGTTTTGCTCCATTTGAAGTGTGTGTGTGTGTGTGTGTGTGTGTGTGTGTGTGTGTGTGTGTGTCACATTGTCTGTGTTTACATTTATGTACTGCTGGGTGTGTGTGTGCGTGTGTGTCTCATTGTCAGTGTGTGTCTCTATGCACATTTCCAAAACTCAATCAGTCCATTGCGACTGATTATGAGGACATCGTGATAGCTTTCTTGCCTTCTATTCGATGTCTATCATTAGGCTGAACATGTATCGCGTGCATCACCGAGACAGAGTGAGCTTTGGCACTGTTTTCATTTGCAGAATATGGAAGTCCTTAAAAGGCATAAAATGGCACCCATAACTCAAAATGGAGTGTTTTGGATATTTGCTCCTCATATATTTTCTCAGTGTGTGTGTGTGTGTGTATGTATGTGCGCATCTTACATGGTATCTTATACCTACAAGTATTTTCCGTTAGTGTGTGTGTGTGTGTGTGTGTGTGT
>JAODTR010024466.1:0-23483 GCA_025399935.1 Amblyopsis rosae
AATTAATAATTTTAGTCGTTTTGGACCAAACTGTGAATCATTTTTCATCACTGACAAAAAAATGCTTTCAATTACCAGTTTATTTCAATATGTGCTGGCGATTGAATTGAATTTAAAAAAAAGTCAAACATTTTAAAAGATGGGGCCTTTTGTATGCATTCTCTGGCAGATTATTAACAAATAATTACATTATATTTACGCATGCAGTCAGACCATTTAACCATTCCCCCTTGTGGTGAAAATGTAGCCTATTACAATTTACGAACATCCACTATAAGTGCCAACCAAAGGAATTAAAGCTTAACTTTAAAGGAAATGTAGTTGTTTTTGATCTCGTAGCGTTTCAAATCAGTTTGGTTTAAGCACATTTTAAACTCCAACAGAGTCTGTGGAGCTCTAACAGCTCTAATGGCGAGGGAGTCTAATGAGCTACCGGCGAGCTGATTGTCGGCTAGCCGCTATCAATTAAACGGATCTTAAGGTGAACTGAACCACAACCTATGTGTCTATTTTTATGCCAACAAACAGCAGGGCAGGCAAGTAAGCCTAGTGTTGTCATGGTAACACAGTGCGGCGCGTCGACTGATTGTCTGTAGCCTTGTGTCGGGGACTAAAGTCGGAGTTCATTGCCTGTCTGGTAGTCTGTCTGGGAGACTGGTACTAGGCCTATTGTCTGTAGCTACTGGCAGTGATATTTGGATTTAGTCAGCGAGAGAAGAGAGAGAGAATTAGTCAGGTCCGCTATGCCCGAATGCATTTTATCCAATTAAGCTGTACTTTTTGATTGACATTCATTAATTGCATGCGCCGATCTTATTATTTATGTTGCTGTTGCGAAATCAATTTAAGGTTTTATTTTAATCTATAATTAATGTAGTCTACCGCTGACTGGTGTAACATCAAAGAGCAAACATCATTTATGATTCATTAAGTGCGTTCAAATGACCGCACTAACCTTTTATCTTTACGCTGACGCACTACGAAGCCATGGTTCGATCTGCTCTACTTGTTTGAGGGAGACATCTGTTGATCACTCGCAGTAATAGCAAAGTGCTCTGCGCTGAGGCTAATCAGGCGTGTACAACCACACTGGTCCACGAGGTGGCAGTATCTGTCTTAATGAGAAAACTGGCCTATGGGGCTCGTCATGTTCGTGATGGCCCCACCACGGCAGTGGTATGAACAAAAAGTCTATTGAAGGCTATTTAATTGAAAATGCAACAAGTAAACACGAATTTCAGATGACTAACTCCTTTTAAATGCACCACTGTTTATGAGAACAGTGAACTCATTTAGCCAAATCACGGATAAATCACAATAAACGTGTGCATTCATGTTTCTGTGTGTGTGTGTGCGTGTGTGCGCGTGTGTGTGCGGAACTTGTATAGGCTCCTTGCCCTCACACAAGGCGTCAGGAGCCGACCATAAAAACCCTTTTCCCCCCACAACCAAACACGCCCGTAAAACGCTGCGTTCTTTATTAGCCTTTCGCATTGATTGAGGGGGTCAGAAAACCCGACAAGCTGGTGGCAGATTATATAAAACAGCAGACCGTGTAGTGAAGAAGCGTAAATCCTTAAGGCCCTTGTAAAGAGCTTTAATACACACAAGGCGCCAAATCACTTGACCTTCGTTAGCCTTGCTGTTTGGGGGCTTTCTGGCTCAATGCGCAGTGCAGAGCCAGGCTCTCTGGCTGTCACTCCAGGTAATAGTCAAGCCCTTATTAGTGACATGCTAGCTTTGGCTGGCTGACTCCAACCTTTGTAGCAACCTGACATTTAATCAGCCATGGGAAGGCAATGGTGCTCTCTCGCCATTCCATATTTGTTGTCTTGCACTACTGTAGGCCTAAGGGTTATCTTGTTTTTCTGTCTGTGATTGTCAGCGTCTGCATACCTTTCTTTTTGGGTCTCTCTTTCTCTTGCCATCTTGTCTGGCTGGCTCTCTATTCCCACAATTCTCCTTGCTGTCTTCTTAGCATTCCAGCCTCATAATAAAGGCTTTGCTACTTTTTTTTTTTTATTGGTGCCATACATACATAGCTGAGGTTACCTACAAAACATTCAGCAGACACTGGAATCCTAAGAAGCTTTTCAGACATATCACATATTGTTTCCCTCCTCAATATAATATATAATGTAACACAAAAAAATGTCTGTCAAGCTGTCTGTCAGCTTACATGCTAATTTTCTGGCCGTCCTGACTGCAGACCTACACTTGCTGGCTAGCTAGCTATAGCTAGTGCCTAAAGGGTTTGTGGACAGCTGCTCTGAAAAGGGGGAAAACAAGTGACAAAGCAGCGTTTATCCATGGTGGGCGCTGCTTGGGGATCCAGAGCGCTGGAAATAAAGACACAGTATGTGAGAGAATATCCAAGGAAATGCCGTCAGAGCTAGGACAGTCCCAGGACAGGAACGCACACAACCGTTAGCATACAGAGTGTTAGCCTTCTCTTCAGACTGGCTTATTGCCTTCAAGACTGCTGCGCTATTTATGCCACAGGCATGGCTGAGAAACCTACAAGTATTACAAGCAATCCAACTGAAGCCTAGCTGACTGCATGGTATTATGTAGTATGTACCGTATTATGTGTTTGACAGATTTAATGGGGAGCTTATGAATGCGCACCCTGAGGTCATGTTATTGAATGGGTGCAGTAGAATCTGATGCAACGCATCCCTACTCAATTATGTGCCATTTTGAAATAAAATCTGACTGCTCGTGCACACACAAACACACACACACACACACACACACATAGCCCTGCCAGTCACTCCTATAGGCCAGTATGCATATGCACCCTATAAGCTTGTCTGCATGGCATGTTCTAGCATTGTTCTGCTGTTTCAGAGGTGAGTGAGGAAACATAGCAGAGGGGGGGCAGCTTGTGCATACCATTATCTCACAAATCACTCATTAGAGGAGTAGCTCACATCTCTCTCTCTCTCTCTCTCTCTCTCTCTCTCTCTCTCTCTCTCTCTCTCTCTCTCTCTCTGTAGCCTACCAGCTAAACATGTCACCTCACGCTTCGGCCTGCTTTCGCCGAGCGCTTCGCGCCACTAAAAACCCAACACCTCTTTGGCAACGGCGCTCCACTCTAGGCATGACTCACTTGAGTGAAATGCCTCAACCTCTGATTAATGACGGCTTTACGGTTGCCAGGTTGTGAAGTGAACAAAGACGTATGCATGGGCAAAGCCCACTCTTCCTGTAAGCTAAGCAGGAGGAAGACAGGCAAACAAATGCAGTGTGCTGTATCACCTTGAATGTGAGCGCTGAAGCTAGCAAAATGAGTTAAATTACTATTTTTGAAAATGTTCAAGTTCATTATGCAGGCTCTCCGCAATACGCTTGAGCTCTGATTAGAATATAAGCACAAGAGCCCTGGCAGTTATCTAGATGAAAATCTCTGCATTGTTTTGACCTGAAATTGCGTTGGTTTGTCTGCTCGCTCAACCGCAGCGTAGGTGCATGTAAATGGTGCATACTTCTTTTATAAGGTAATTGCATGTTTAGCGACACCGTGTCTGGAATAGTGAAAGCATGAGTGTACACTCCCAGATTTATCCACGTTTACTCTGTAATTACTTTGTGTCTCATATAAAAAAAGCAAACCCTCCAATACATCAGCAATGGCACCCACTGCCTTACAATAACATTAAATCCTATGATCACACTGTCAAGCAATGTAATGTATTGTAACCTAGCTAAGTGGAGGCTGCTACCAATTTATACTGTCAGGTTCTTCATTTATTAAAGTGATGGTAAATAAGGATCATGTATCATTTTGGGATTATATACTGATTTAAAATCGATCTATTGGACAGAATATACGGTATACAGTAATGGGAATAATTAGCATTTTACTTTCAAACGCCTATAAATAATTTGGTTGAAAGGCCGTCCTTTCTGCAAAAAGTACATACTGTTTTGTTCGAATGAGAATATGATGAACCAAATTTGTTGATAGACAGTTGATAGATAGTGTATTGAGTGGTACAGTACCCCACCTTTTCATCTCTCTGCCCCTTGTGGCCAAATAGCAAACACTGCTCCTTTTAAATGTTTAAGCGTAAACTGTAGCAGGAAGCTCACAAGGCCAGTGTTAATCAATGAAGGGTTTCCTCTTGAGGCATGTCCTGAGACTACCTTATCTGAATGCCCATGTCACAGCCGGCGCATCCGAGCAGGCTTGTCAGCAGCTGTTTGAGTCCGTTGTGCAGTGTGGAAAAGCTCTGTCATGGCCTATCTAATGGTAATTGTTTGGAGTGGTGAGAGGCCACCTTCTTGTCTGCATGCTGGTATCTCGTATTTAGTGTTGGATGAATGGGAGTTCATGGGGTTATTTGACTGCATAGATGGCTGTGCTATTGTGGAAGTGTTTTATGAGATTCATGTTTCCTTATTTCCATATCTTAAAACTCTTTTTATTCTGTATCAAGGAAAACAGGTATGTTTACAGGTTGTGTAGCAACTATTGCTAATCTGGCGAGACTGGGAGACATTGACGGCGGCGACAACAGCGCAAAAATGAAAGACAAAGAGAGAGAGAGAGGGAGAGAACGTGTCTGGAAGATAGTGAGAGAGTGCTAGAGAGAGAGAGAGAGAGAGAGAGAGAGAGAGAGAGAGAGAGAGAGAGAGAGAGAGAGATGGCATCCCAGGCAGACTGTCTGGCTACAGCAAGATCTCCAGCACTCAGCGTCATATGATTCTGGGGTCAAAGGTTATCCCCACTGATGAATATCAAGAGCCAAGGCCAGTCTTCCTCACAAAAGAAAGGGAGTTGTTTTCACTCCCATAGTCTGGAAAGTTTATTTCAGGAATTCATTCTGCCAGGACGAGACTGTAAACCTGTCTCCAGCCAGAAGAGTTATGTCCACAAATATTACATTTCATACCAAATATAGAAAAAAAAAGAAAAAGGTTTGATCATCCTGCCAGATTATCTGGAGATTCTCTTTTTCATTAAAACACATCTATGTTTGCAATCAATGGTGGAAAAGATGTGAACACGTGTTTTTACCAGTAAAACATACATCCCCAGGATTTTAACTGGATTTAGAAGATTATAGTTTGTAGTCTGTGAACTGTGTGAAAGTACACTTGTATTTTTCCTTTCACTCAAAACACCCCATCTCAATATATCCCAGCATCTTAAGGGTGATAACAGATGGCAACCACCACAGGTGGGTTTTGACGTCATTGTGAAAGATGCTTTAGATTCAGCACTATTATATAGCCACTAGGTGCAGAATGACTGATAAAGATCACCAACATCTCTCTAGAAATGCAAAGTTAGAAATACAAAGTCAATGCTCTATAGTGTTCCCTCAGAAGCTCTACCCCCCACATTGGAGATGCATTGCCAATGCTAGCATATTGTTGCATGTCTCTACCACTATGTTTGTGTTCCCATTTACAGAGCCACTCCAGGGCATGTAGAAACACCAGATTATTATTCCAGTACACACAGAACATGCAGCTAGTGGACTGTGAAGAGATAGTTGCTGAATTTGACAAAATGTGTATTAGCTTACAATTGCTGACTATACCTTTCAGAAGTAAAGGCGTAATGAGCTCAATTTGAAAATTATTGTTTCATTTAGAAAATATAAAATCTTAAAGAAGGGTATGTTTTAATGAGGAATTACATGACAAATGATCAAGAGATCATATTATTGGTTGACCAATCCCGAGCGATTAGATGATTAGTCAGCCCATTTTTAGAAGTTTGACAGCAAATTCAACCTCAATACGCATCTATGCCAATGTCTATGAGCAGCACTGCAAAAACCAGATACAACATTCCTTGCAAGAAATTCCAGCTATACTTATTGGGCACAATTGCCTGCCAACACTACAGAAATGTGCCTCACATATCTATGTAGTAGGAGCGCTTCCCACACAACTCTATAGGGAATATTCACAAGGGTACTTCAAATAACACTGTCAGCGGGATATCTCTTAAAAGCTTCTGAGAAATTATAGTGAAAGACAGGCGTGATGTATGAGATTACACATCTGAGCAAATGGAAGACAGGGGCCTATATGAATTATGAGTCCTGGCTTGAACATATACAATGTTTTGATGGTTTTCATTTGAGTTGTGAAAAGCGTAGCAGGTTCTTCCTGTGCGAAAGGGTCTGGACAGCTACTGACTGAGTTGGGACTCTGCATAGGTCAAGCTGGTGATCTTCGGTCCTCCCGTTAAATACCTTGCATGGGCAGAAACCCATCATCACCTAACACTGGATTACCTTTACTGTACCCCAAACTGCAAGGGAATGGATAGCGCTTACAGATTTTAACAAGGCAGGCTGTTGCCAGGATTGTGGTTGGCACTTCGTTAACACAGTAACAAGGACAAGGAGTGAATGATGGCATTTGGGGGACTTGAGCTGTGTGAAGGGAAGGAGAGGCAGGCTTTGTGATCAAAAAAGATGGAACAAATCCAAGCAAGGCCACAGACTATACCCACGCAAATGTCAGTGTTTTGTGGAAGAAAACTTATTTTAATAATCTTTCCTGAGGTGATAGAACCAGGAAATCTGTCAAGCAATCTTATCTGAAACATTGATATCTATGCTGGCCCAGTGCAAACTTTTATTATTAACATTTTGTGACACCCATAGTATTTTGTGACACTGTACATGGTAAGTCATCTATTCAAAGATAAATGAACCACCATGGCGGTTCCATCTTCTCTGGTGGACCACTGATGTAATATGCTGGGAATGTCACACCTATTAGACATAAAAACGGAACTGCAAATGGAATGACTTCCCTGTATCAGGACTAGGCTAAATCATTATTATATTAATTCAGTATGATTTATATAAAAAGCTAGACACTGTTCCTTTAATGCCAGTTTCCACATATACTGTATCCACAGCCAGTGAGCTACCATTGCCAGTCCCCAACCCCAGCTTTGCTTAATACCCTTACTGTATCATTCCTTTCACATACAGTATGTTATCCCACTATCTTGACCCCAGACAGAGGGCCTGACACTAGAACATCTTTATTGTGGGCTACATTTTCCCAGGAACTCCAAACCTCATCTATCTCTCAGATTACTCAGGGCAAAGATAATGGGGGATATTTGCTCTTATTATTGCCATTAGAGCTACGCATGTCTAATTACCGGTATTATGAAGAGGCACATATTAGACTGGGTGTTTGGCATGTTTTTCATACAGCCTGGCTTTGTGGCTCTATCGCATGAGGTAGCCTGAGAAAGTTTTGCCTTCCGTGCCACACGTGTGGTCTAGGGACGTCGACTGCTAATGCCATTATATGCCCTTAATTAAGTTAGCTTACGGGAGACAAAGGCAAACGCACGTGCGCGCGCACGCAGTGGAGCACAAAGCCAAGACACGTGAACATTGCCAGACAAGACAGGTTCCAAATGAGCATAATACGTCTGAAAGTCTCAGGTCTGCATGCGCAATTGTCCCTAATTATGACAATGATTCAAGGGAGCTCTACATTCCACTGCCTCTTATGGTTTTGCTGCTATGTATCTTGGAGCCCGCGGAGCCATTAACATGATACCAATCTACCAATGGCTCCAGTTTGGGCCTCCCATCAGCCCTCCAAGGCTACATGTCCAACACGGGAGAATCCAAACATCTACCCCCACCTGCTTTTCTCCCAAGTGAGGTGGGCATCAGGACAAACAATCAATACCACATGACAGATGGATGTCTGACAGGGGATACTTATGGGAATGGTGCTGGAAGATATTGTGTCATTACAAACCACCGTCAACAGATTCCTTATTATGTCTGCTGAACTGTGTGTGTGTGTGTGTGTGTGTGTGTGTGTGTGTGTGTGTGCGTGTGCGTGTGCGTGTGTGCGCGTGCGTGTGCGTGTGTGCCTTTCTGTCTGTGTCTGCGGGTGATGTAATCGTCTGGATGAACATTTAGCATTAGCAGCATTTAACAAAGCACTGTCAAAGTATTTTTGTGAATACATGGTGTGCCTTAATTGTGTGTGTATGCATGTAGGCTCTCCTGTAACTTCTTGCATCCCAAAGCAAATTTGCCATACTCACCTACTGTACATTGCCCAGTACACTCATTTGTATTGCATTTGATTGCTCTTGGTCTAAACAACAATTATAGACTAATGATGATTGCCTGCTGGCTCTGAAACATGCCCATTCAGCAATTTGCCAAGGATATTGTACAAACCGGTACAGCAACAATGCATTACAGTACTGTAATGTGTCATCTAATACATCTTATGTATTCACAGAAGGGATTGAATGGTTTCGATAAAGTAAATCGTTTTTATTTTTCTGAATGATCAACATACATTTGAGGAGTTACAAATGAATTGGAGAGGCCTCAAAAGCTCTCATTACAACTCATTTAAAAACAAATTGAAGATAATTATTATATATTTGCGTAACAATCTTAAAACTACCTTTACAGACCAGAGGTTTACAGACATTTCACAAGTGTTCATGACACAGTAATTATGGTATTATATCTTGCATGGTTATCTTTAACAAAATTATGTTTTTTTATAACATGGCTAGTTAAACAGACTAAACAACTTTATAAAAATAACAAATTAACATTGTTAAATCATGATGATTTAATATTCATAGCCAATCAAATATATACATTTCACTGCCGTGCCACATAAGCAGAGAGACAGACAGATATAGGAACACAGACAGAAATAATGTTTGACCGTAGAAAAAGGAGTCAGCCAGGAGTCTCAGGTCTGAGAAACACTGACTTCTTTTGTCTTCCTGGAAAGGAGACTTTATAGGAAGATCAATGACGACACACTAAACGTCTGTAAGGTCAGAAACAGGGGCAGGAGGTGCGTATTGTGTGCTGATGTACAAAGGGACAGGCACGCATTCCTTGGTCTCTAACAGTGGCTCTCAGAACGTGGGTCGGGGTCCACCTCCATTAATAAATGTTAATACAAAAGTATTATTTATAATCATGTTTGGTTATCTTAAAATGGCCTTAGTTTTTCAGTGCTGTTTTTAGTTTATACTGTGTGTTTTCATTGTGTGCTCTTACGTGTGACCACAAGCCACAGCGCATAATTTTCGAGGTCAAGAAGAATAATAGAAAACCTCAGAAATGACAGAAATGTTGAAAATGAACAAAGATACAGATCTTATATATATTATAAAAATGTCAGGTTATGTGTAACCCCTTTCCTGTCGCCAGAGATGTGTGTGTGTGTGTATGTGTGTGTGTGTGTGTGTGTGTGGGGGGGGGGGGGGGGGGTATCATAGCAACAGGTTTGTTTAGGGATGCCTCTGTATCAGTCAGAGCCGGACCGTGCGGATCTGTTTAGAGTAACTTAGGTTGCCGTGCAAAAATCCAAAGCATGCTGAAAACATTATATACAGGAGCCTGGCATCTCTACAGGAGGGAGCCTCTCAGTCTGGCCTCCGCAGGTAGCCATGTTTGGAAGTGCTGACAAAGACTGAAGCAAGACAGAATGAAACGCCGTTTGTCCAAATCTGCCTCAGCCGGCCAACTTACAAACACATTTTATTACCATGTTTGAATGTGTTTCTCTAGTTAGATATTAGACACATATATTAAACACCTTTGATAGGAACAGGAATCCATTTCTCCTCGCACACATTTCCAAGTTAGTACAAAATAATGTGATAGAGTCCCCACTATATAATATAGTGTGTACTATAGGTAGTATAGGTATAGTACACTATATATAGTACACACGCGCTGAAAGAAGTGTTGACCGTGTGTCTGTGGTCCAACTATATGCAGGTCTCCCGTTGTCTTAAGCATGGCTGTTTATAAGAGGCTTTTCTTGAAACCATCACCCAACAAGTCAAGGACGGGGAATCTGATTATTAAGGCCCCATTAGAGCCTAACTATGTTGGTTTACACAACTCCATGCAGACAGAAACCTCACACATTCACAATGAGCCCATTCATAAAAGCTCACGTCTCCTCAGGATTGGAGAAAAACAGTTGCTCTTAGCATTTGGGCAGATGTAATTGCAATCACTCAGCTTGTCTGATACTGATAATGGGGCGTTGGGAATTTCCTGTCAGAGTCGTGGAGCAGGGTGGTTTCGCAATATGTATATATGTATCCAGGAGGGATGATAACATATTTTATGTCAAATTCAGGGGATTATTTACTGTACAAATGTGCGAGTTTAAGCATATGGGTGCTAAGTTCTTGTGGTCAGTCTTTGGGTACAGTATGTGACACTTGGCATCTTAGCAAAGCTTCCATGATTGGCCTCTGCAATGCATTCATACTAACAGGCATATGCAAAAAGGCTGGGCTTTGCTATAGATGCCAGGATTATAGTGCACTGCATAAACCGACCTATTTTGTATACTGTCTAAAGACATAAACTGGTACAGTAACTCAATTCTTGCTGATGTATACTAAAGATATAAATATTCTCATAGAAAATGTGTTAGAAATGGTGAAACAACCGTAATATTAATGGAAATCTGTAGTATGCATAAACAAAAAACATTGTAAATGGTGGAAATATTAATGTTGATTAGATATGTTATGGACACATTATAAATAACATGCAGGAGATTTTATACCAGGGTCTGGTCATATTTCAGGTTGGAACTGTACGTACACTGGCATGTCATTTGGCAATCTGCCAGTGTTTGCATATTTGAGGTGTTTTGATAAAATTACGATGCATGCAACTCATGTAAATGAATAACGGCAACTTCCAGAGGATTCTATTGCATGAAAGGATCATGCAATAAAAAGAGTTATACAGTATATAAGATAATGCCTCATTACAATGAGCCACTCACTCACTAATCACACTGTGATACCTTGATATCAGGACTGATTAGTGAACAACTCGGAACATTTGTCAAATGTGGTTTAATATCATCTTAGAGCATATCATGGAGCTACTAAAATATTTAGTTTATTTGTCATCTCCAGGGAATGACAAATAAATGTGAATCAAAGTCAAAGCCACAGAATGCATGGATGCATTTGAACCATAAATAGCATATCAAATTATGTTTGTATTACCATTTACTGGAGTACCCATTTGTATAAATTACAGGCTACTATACGCCAACAAGAGAAATAAAAATAAACATATATAAAATATAAAATAAAAACAGAGGATCGAGCATAACACAAATGGTACTGTAAAAAAAATAACAATCTTAATGTACCGTAAAAGGTGTAATTACATATTTAGGACATTATTTCAATGATCTTTTCCCAGGCCTTGTTGGCCAATATTATGTCTACTGAGCATATTTTTCATTGTCCAGTGTACTCACAGAGTCTATGTACCAATATAATATATATATAAAGTGTGAGATTGAATTCATGAGAAAAATAACCATGCTTCAAATCTAATCACGTAGACATGATCAATCATGGAACACATCCATGCAGATTACATAATACTCAGCATTGATATTTGATGTAGTGTTCAGGTTGTGGTGGCAAGATTTTAAATGGTGACAGTGACAATATATTTGAATATATTAATTGTTCAAACTGTTTGATGTCAGACTGAAAAACAGCAGTTGTTTTCTTGGAGAGTAGCAATGCATTGTGGGCAACATATTGATCCTTGAAGTTGCCAATAGTCTCCGTTGAACACTTGACACAGTTATGTCCTGTGGATGCCTTAATTTCTTTCTCTCAGCTAGATGGCTCCAACGCTTCCTTACGGAAAGGCCAGAGCTCATATAGTCCTATAAAAAATACAGAAATGGGTGACTTGGCGCCTTGCTCTTTGGAAGGGCTATACACCGAGAAGGATGCCCATGAAATCGGAACCATTCTGTATTGTAATAGATGCCCCTGCTGCGTTGTCCACGAATACCGAGATGTACTGTCCAGCCTGAAGAGAGAACCGGCAAATGCTTGGTTAGGTGTAAACATTATTTTAAGTGCAAGTCTCTACAAGTGTCTATGAGTGCATTTGAGTGTGTATGTGTGGCGGTGTCATTTACAATGACGCAGGCAATTCTCATAAACCTACCTGTAGCTCCAGCAGTCCCTGGACGCTAACAGTGAAAATCTTGCTGTTACTCTCCAATCCAATAATCATTTCCAGTGACCTGCAAGGAAATTGAATGCAAAAAAGCACAATGAATCTGTTTGGGTGGCAAATATATTTCTATGTTTCAGATTTGCTTTCCATTAGTCATGGTTGCATTACCAAACAATTGTGTGCTAGTGGGCATAAAGTCCATAGTGATTGTGGTTAGCTTGCTGCAGACTGCGTCGTAAGAGCACTGGCTCCTGTTTTGTGGAAAATGTTCAATTTTCATGGCAAATCAATCATGTTGGTCTTCACCCTAACTGCCATCTCAATGAGCCTTATTTCACATTCTCTGCATTTTCATGTGGGAGGGACGGCAAGACTTGCTGGAGCTTTGGCTAGGAAAGCTAAAGCCAAGCCCTCTTTTGGTTTAGGTAACCCAGCCAATATTATTTATACGCTCCTCTCATTACTGTATATCATTCTAGGAGGGAGGTTACTGAGCACTGCGCATGCAGAGAGTTCATAGGGAGTAATTCATTTCAATACATTTGGTTGACTTTATGTAACTATAAATGGTGAAATACTGAGAAGTACTCATAATCTTTTCCCACTGGATTTCACCCGTTGTGTTCATTATCTGCCTCCCACATTCCAAACAAGGCCATTTGTGTTCTGTGGTCCAGGCCCGAGGTGGCGAGGGTTAGTTTATAAAGATTAGTTAGGCCACAAAAACTAGAGCCTTGAGTGAGACGACATTCCCTTTAAAGACATTTTCTGCTTTAATACAGGAAATGCCACACTGATTCCACACAAACACACAGCACCTTTAACAGCCCATAACTTCTAGGGAAAAGTTAAAGTGGCAATAAATGCTAATAAACAGTCATTGTCACATGTTTCAAGAGAAAAAACACATTTTGGATGGAATATAAACAACACAAATCAGAAAGAATGTCTGGTGCTGTTTATAATTATTACATGATTAGAATAATTTCTTCCAGAAATTCGAGTTATTACCAGCCAAGAATAGAATTAACCACAAATAGAAAACAGACAATGTTATATATAGCATATTAGAATGTTATTATACAAAACAGGAATACTATGAAATTGGATGAATGGAAAAACTCTAATAATAATAATAATAATAATATTAATGATTAAATGGCAATCAGACATTAAGTAACATGTGAATGGAGCATGCGCACACACATTTACAATAACAATACTGTACTAAAGTGGCCCCAGAACCCTACATTTAGAAGGTGAATTCTACAGTATGAGCAATGTCTAAGGGGAGGAGAAGAAGAGTGCATATCAGCAGGTCATTCTTGTATCACTGTTTTACAAGGGTAATTCTACACACACACTCTATGGCTTTTAAAGGTTTAGGGTACAGTCATCTGCACACAATTAAACTTGGTCTAACTCACGTGTATCTGTGGCAGAGAGACTCAATGCAGATCAGTACCCTGACATTGTCCCTCGCTTTCAGCTGACTTTTACTCTTCTTTACCTCATTGTGGTCTGGGGAGAAACATACATCAGTCATCTGCATGTACAGTTCTGTAGTGTAGAAGACAGAACACTGACTGACTGTAGATAAGACATATAAGGCTATAAAAAGAAAACTTTTCATATAAATATTTGTTTTACTGGCATTTAGCACTGAAGTAAAATGCTGTATTGATTCAACTCATTGCCAACTGCCTTTCCATCTGAACATTCTGTTGCAACTGGTTAAAACAACAAACTCCAAAATCACCTAGACTGGAAGGTGCCATCGTGTATCTTAAAAAACAAGATTATAAATATGCAATTTATCACAATGTAAATAATATCTAATCATTTGTATTAGATACTGTAGGTTACTAGAATCAGAATTGACCGCACCTTGCGTAACAGTAACAATAGTACTGTCAAGATGCCAGTATGGCATATTCTATGTCCTATTAGGCAGAAGTTGATCTATTTACCAATGTGAACATTGGCAGAGAACTGGTAGATTCCTGTGATGGGAGCTGTGAAGCGACCAGTAGACTGGTCCATTCCTGACCCCCTGAGGAAGGCTCCTTTAGCTGGAGGCTGAAATAATTAAAATGGGACAGACCATACAGTAGTTAAACATATCGTGCTGTTGTACAAGCTTGCATAATGCTACTGTGTAGGCTACAGTACATGTCTGCACCCTCAGATAAACACGGCATCTGAGGATTCATTTCAGCCATACTTTGGATTGCCCCACAGCTGTCTCCTTTACCAACAAGCTGTATGTGTGGCGGCTATATTTAACACTACAGTAGCTGCTGAATTAGCATGTTAAGCTAAAGTTGAATCACCCTCCTCTGCAGTCTTGTCCCAATGGCCAATAGTTCTTCCACTACAGCATGCTGTTTAAAACAGTGTCTATTTCTGTCCTCTCCACACTTTATTCCAAGTTACAGACAGAGTGACTTTTGTATGTGGCCCAGAAAGTGATGTGGGGGATTAAAAAACGGAGATATTTCTGACCAAAGAGGCACCCGAGCCTCAAAATGGTACTAACTTGTTGGTCACCAGTGATGGAATGATCCTCACATAGCCTACTGTAATTTGCCAAAACTGTTCTCTCAAACATGGTCAATAAAGAAAAGCCAATGGATCAAGAACAAAGCAGATAACCGACGAATAATATAATGGGAGAATGCAAGACATTGTTTCCATTGGTTCAAACAATCATACCGTCTGAAAGTTCTGGAGCTCCACCAGAGTTTTCTTGTCGACCACCACAGGTCCTTTCAGCTTGCAGTGGAAGGCCTCCGCTATACGTCTATAGGAGGTCATCCCTTCCAGCGCGAGGAGAGCAGTGGGTAGTTGGCTAGGGCTGGCCTGTCTGTCCAGGGCCGTGGCTCTCCTCTCTGTAGCCTCTTAATAGAAGCATACAACAGGGCATCGCATTGGATTCTCTAGCCAGCTACCGTGGCTGAGCATTGCTGGAGTGTACAGGATATTCTTTGACAATCTATCTGATTAAATCTATCTGATTAAATAACTTAACGAACATTCAAAACTGGAATTAATATAATTTTAATCACACTGTAAAAAAAAATTTGAATTTGAATTTAGAATTGACATGGTTAAAATGTATTGACTATTAAACTACTAAACTACTATTAAACAATGAGTCCACTCGTTTATTCAACTTTATTTAAGGGTTACATAGTAATATGTAATGTTATTTTAACATGCTATTTTAACATAACTTTGTGAGGTCATTCTTGAAAAAGAGATGGTAATCGCAATGAGACTTCACGTGATTCATAAAGGATACATTAAATAAATACAGAGGTCCAAAGAAATAACATAACAGTGCTTAAGGTAATTAATCTAATTAACAAATAATTTTTACAGTGCAGAGTGAATGAAGGTGAGCATATTGTACCTTGGGGAACCAAACTGATGGCCCTGTTCAGGTACAGTACAGTACAACGTACCTTTGATCATCTCCTTGAACTCCTGCAGAAGAACTGCCTGAGTGACCTCACCTCCGGGGGAGCCGGGAGGCCCCTGGGGTCCAGGAGGGCCCGGGGGACCAGGTGGACCAGGCTAGCCATGAAGGAAAGAGACAATGATTATGGACTGTAATGGACCATTCACTGCAGGACACATGTCCAACTCCACTGTGCTAGCCCATGTGTTTACCAGGGGTCGTCTCCGTTTACGACACTTTCCATAGTTGCCCACAGGCCTTTTGACAAAGTCCATCCATGACCCAAATGGGTCCACTCTCTGGTTGTCAGAAATCTATAACAAGGAAGATGACACAGAGAGAAAATAATGTCAAATAATAGAACCATAAATATGTGATTTTAATAAATTCCTGCATTCCTCAATTGCATTATAGCATCCCCAGAACCCCGATTCTTCTTCCCACTTTACTGTTTGAGGGAGTACTAGTTGTAGAGGGATTTGTAGGGATTAGGTTAGTTTATGAATTATAGTCACAATTTTCAAGAATTTAAATATGAATATATATTACATACAAGCCTACAATAATTATAGTGAAACTAAATAAATTACATGAATTACTACGTATAATCCAAAATGCTGTATCATCAATACATCACTTTCTGTGAAGCAACCAAACTGTATGTGACTTTTATTTAGAATGTGAGCTTCTGAAATAGTGCTAATGGCATCAGATATTTTAGTTTGGGACCAGTTTGCCTAGTGGGCCACAATGCAAAGTATTGTGCCCCACTGAATTCAATGAGTCATAATTTCTGCTTGAAAACCATCATTGGAAAGTCCTGCCCTAAGATACTATTAAATACTGCCAAGCATCAAGGCAGGTCACACTGTGAAGCCTCTTTCTGTTCTGCTCAGTCATATGATTGCTTAAAAAGGAATAATGCATTCTAGTCTGTCCTATTGCCAGTCACTGTTTCTCTCCAATGGTTAAGGCTTTGCTTATTTTTTCATTCCAGATAATTCACTCAGGTGCCACGTCAGTTCATATTTGCCCAATAGTCTCAGACGAACATAAACAAACCTTCTCAAGTGATTTTTTTTTTCAACACAAACTTTCCATGAGCGAACTGCTGAAAAAATGTCCATGTGTACAGTATGTGATGCAGATTCTGTGGCTTGCAGACCTCAATTAGTCTACAACAACATTTCAAAATGGGAATACTTTCCCCCATACTTACATATACAAATATATACAGCCATCAAGTTTGTTTTGTTTTTCTAATGTATAAACAGTGTAGTGTGAGTGATGTACAATATTGATGTACTTAATACATTACTGTAGATAACAGATATGTAAACTACTATACACACAGTGAGGGCCAATACATACTGTAGTATTTATGATGGTCTGTTCCTTACCCAGTATATGTCTTTACATTACTTTGCTGTAATTAATTACTGTATAAGAGAGAGTCAAATAGCGATGTGTTTAGGAGATAACTAATGATACACTCACACACTCCAGGGAGACTTGTAAAGCAAACTTTTAAGCTAGTACTCGCATCAGTGTACTGTTGTTTGGGTAATGTGTCAAACAATCAGTGGTTACCAGCAGGGTGTAGAGACCCCCCCGACTGGTCAGAAAATGATTTCGCGGGGGACCATCTTAACTTATATATAATTATTTACTTACTGTAAGCTACTACTACTACTAATAATAATAATAATAATAATAAGACAGTAATGTTGTTTTTTTCTTAGTTGTTTTTTTTTAATGTAGAAATGGGGCATTGCTTGTGACTCCATCCATGCACTATGAATAACATACTTGGGCTTGTGAGTCAAAACGTTTGAAAATCTACAGAAATACATACATTTCAGTCATCGTGATTCGTGATTGACTTCAGTCTCCTCTCGCCCATCGTCAAGTGACTGTGGTTGAGATAGAAGCGGAGATAAAGACAACCCATGGAGGTGAGCTGTCTGAAATGGAATTTGTTTAGGTTTGGCAGCACGACACGGATCACTTATCTGCAAAACTAACATGCCCCTTTCTTCTCTGAGAAAGACTTGCCCCTTGTTCCACCGCAACAAAGTGAGTCCTTGTTTGTCTTTCCAATATAAAAAATGGACTCATATTTTCTCTCGCCATTTCTCTATGACAGTAGACAAAACAAACAACTTAAGAGCGAATGGGCCTCCATGCATGATGTTTCTATGTTCTGTTGTAATTCTGAGGTCTGTCAGGACGTAAACGACAATACGTACTGTATGCGTATATTAATGCATCTTAAAACCGCCTATGTTCTATTCATTACCATGCCTGATGTACTGTAGAAGATTACATAAATATTAACACAATAATGACTTCGCGCATGCGCGACAAGTGCATGTGTGCGTGTGTGTGTGTGTGTGTATGTGTGTGTGTGTGTGTGTGGCGAGGGGTACTACTATTTCATGCCTGTGGCAACTGGAGTATATTTCCACTGGGATTAATGTTGAAGGTGTCTGTCAAATAGTGATGTGATTCATCACCGCACAGCCGCCTCTAAGACAGCTCTGCGTGATTCAGATGACGCCCGCCCAACACTGACAGCCGGCAAGGAGACAAAGGCTTCGGCCCTGCATGCTAATCCGAAGAAAGTCAAAACCTCACATCTCGCTTCATGTTTATGTCACAGACAAATGGCAGTTTCTTTTTTTTTAGGCTGAGCGCAGGTCTGGCCCACACATGTGACTTATAATTATATATCTTACCAATTCCCTACATGCTAATAAAAAAGCCAGCATATCATTGACAGGAAATCACTGAAAACACACACAGCATTGTAATTAAACCGTTAAAAAGCATGCCCAGATGCCCGTAAGGCTTTTATATGCTCTGGAAAGTCAACATAGTATAAGCCAGGTAATTATTACTTTAATTTCTATGATGAATAATAGCAAATAACTAGATAAATAATTCCATCATCATCATCTATAATCATCATTTTACGAATGCTTAAGCGTCACAGATTTTGTCCCTGTGCCTGCAGTTTCCTTTCAGAATGCGTTCAATGTGCGCAATGATACGAGATAGGAGGTGGCTTGCACGGCTTGCCAGGAAATTGTGATTCATTGTATCCAGGTGAATCGTTTACCCTAGCAAAGAACTTCACACAGGCTCAGCACTGGAGTCATGCAATGCAGACGTGAAAAGCACATTTCTCGTTGACAGAGAAAAACATATTTAAATCCCTCTTGGTTATCGTCTGCGCCGTAAAGTAAACGAAGGCGTTGGTCACATAACTCTGTATCAGCACGTATAGCTCAAGAACATAGTGGGAAGTGAACCACCCCAGGTATCAGTCTGATAGCTGATGAACAACGCGGTTTCCCTGGCTTTGATCACCACTGTTGTGTGAGTGCCTCAAATTTGAAGTGTCTGTCAGTAGGTGTAAGAGCACACCATTCCAGTGTGGGCTAGTTGAATGTGTCAGATATGCTAAAAATGGGAACCATTAATCCCCAACTGTGTTTTTTCTCAGTGATGGAAAAGTGACTCTTGGCCATGGTTGCCCTATTTAAAGCATACACCTCTAGATTGTGATTAACTCTCCTAAGTGTAATAAAAATGCATTAAACACTGCAGAAATATTTCAATTCATTTACAAAATATAATGCAACTTGAATCGATTATCTTAGCGATCACATTACTCAGTGAAGAGTAGCTTTATGTCTGGATGAACATCTATTGCTCTAAGTCAGTTTGGGAAAATGTTCCTGGATTTATTTGAGGCAATAAAATAGGAAAATATTTCCCTAGGGCAACTGGCCATCGAAAACACAAACACAACTGTAAAAACCTGTCTCCAGGGCCGCAACTGATACTGAAATTCTACTCCATCACAGACAGCCCCCTAAATTCTTCATATGTAGTAGTTGAACCATCCTATTTTAACAACTGTGTCCTCTGTGTTTGTTCTTTCAATGCCCTGAAACTGTTCGTAAGAGGCACGCCACCTAAACACTATAGCGGCTGATGCAGGCTGCTGTACTGTATGTTTAAGACATATAGTCCTAAACATACACAGTATGGTTGGATAGGATGATGGAGAGGCTTCCGTAATACCATATTTTTACATTCATCCATGCATGGCTGAAGCCTAATGCCTATCCCAGTCTATCCCATCCCAGGAGACGGGATCCCCAAGCTGTAAGCCTGGGTAATATATACAGTATCCTGACACCCATGTTCATCACCGATGCACCTCGTACACAAAGACAGGTTTGAGGATATACCTCCTTGGCTCAGTGTTTACGTTTTGATAAATGTTCAGGTAAGGGCTTGGGTGTGGCTGTGGGAGGAGGGGTAAAGAACAATGTGAGCCCCTATATGAGGGGGGAGTAGAGAGAAGTGCCAGTCACTTAGCAATTAGGTGTGGCCACACCTGAACCGCAACCAAACCAACCACATCAAACAGAAATGGTGAAACAACACAAATCGAGTAGTGTCCCTTTAAGCATGCAATCTTTGACTCCGCCCCCCTCTTGTGCATTATTACTACTACAAAAATTAAGGAGGATGGTGTAATTAAGGATTTTCTGAGGAATATGGTTTTATTATTGCATATGAAACTATGAAATGATGATAGTATATTTGAGTATGCTGCTGAATGTGTGGTATACAGATCACTTTAAGGTTTGTTTTTCGAATAGGAGTTGTGTTCTCTTAATCTCTTAACCTTGTGTGGTGTTCATTTTTTGGACCCTTTTGAAGTGTTCAGGGTCAAATTGACCCATTATATTATTGGGATTTAAAATGCACTGCATAAATAAGAATTTACATTAAAAATCTAATATATATCAAATATATAACTAATGTTTGCAATTATTCTCTGCTAGATAACTTATACCAATGGGAATCATTCGTTTTTTTGTGCTAAAGTTACATTTTATGCAGAAAATCCACAATAATAAAAACGTGGCATAAATTGCATAAAAAGTGAATGCCTGTCTGTGGGGCCCTTCTTGTGGCTGGCTGTAAGGCTCTTCTTATGGCTGGCTTTGGATCTCTTGACTAAATGTGTGGCTCTTCCTATGGCTGACTGTGGGGCTCTACCTATGGCTGGCTGTAGGGCTCTTCCTATGGCTGACTGTGGGGCTCTACCTATGGCTGGCTGTAGGGATCTTCCTATGGCTGACTGTGGGGCTCTACCTATGGCTGACTGTGGGGCTCTACCTATGGCTGACTGTGGAGCTCTACCTATGGCTGGCTGTGGGGCTTTTTCAGCAGATGGCTGTGGGATTCCACCCTCCAGCTGGCTGTGGGGTTCATTCAGCGGCTGACTCAGCCAGGGGTCACTCTTATAATCCAATATTTCCAAGGCCCTCCGAGCAGATAATATTTTGCTCAAACTTTTGTTCATATCGCTGGTGGAGGCTTGTAGTTGAAGTGACCTACACTCAGTAGAGTTATTTGCTTTGTCCCTTCCCCGAGATAACAACATTGTGTAGATTCCAGCACTACAGGGGGTAAAGAGAGCAGGGAATTAAGAGCTGATGGCCTCTCTGCTTGAGTTTATGTTTGTCTGTGTGTCTCAGGCATAGAAATATGTGTCTCAGGGTGTATTCGGGTCAAATTGACCAGAAGATTGCATGAAGGACATACATGTGTGGGGCGTGTGGGGGCATTGTAGCATAATACAACGTAATAATAATTATTGTACATTTTTATAATTTTATAAAAAAAATACGGGTCAATATGACCCGAACACTGATGTATGCATTCATTGCCTGAGGTGTTTTTTTTAAATATTATTATTTTATTTATTATTATTATAATTATTTAAAATAATCTGACCAAAACTGAGTGCTGTGTCACATCTGTTTTGTGTACAAATTATAGTTTTGAAATAGAAGCGAGTGCTCATTTTCCCCATGGTAGGTAAGATGAGCTGTTGAGCTGAGTTGTGGATCTAGTTTCAGATCAGGTAGAGCCAGGTATGCCCCGTGGTTTTGCTTTGAGCAGAATATAGGGAGAGGTAGGGAGTCATTAGACCCTCTACATTTTATGTGATTCATTTGTGGCTGTCATCTTTCCCACATAAGTACATAGATGGTTCATGTTTCCTGCAGTGGAGTACTTTTTAAGTAAGTAGTCTGTTCACCCTGCATCCTATGTGGTAGGAATTCACATATTTGGAGAAATTAGAAGCTTAGCACTAATTATAGGAATTATATATTTATATATATATATATATATATATATATATATATTACTATAATTATAGTGTTATCTATCATTTAGCTAAAGGGTTAAATACATCATGTAAATGTTAAACAGTTGCATTCATTTACCAGCCACATTCATTTACCATTCAGCAACAGTAGAATTATTATGAACTCTAAATGTTAAGCTAAAAGAAATGGCACTGTAAACAAGCATGCATAGAAAGAGAAACCTAAATATAGCATCTTCACGGGAAGTCAAATATTAAACAAGCCATGTTATTATGACTAACTAGTACTAGCTGTGTCTGCTGAAACCACACTTGACCCATACTGTAGATGCAGGGAAAAAATACTAAATGGTATAATTGTATTGCAAAACTCCAATGTAAATCAAAGGAACATAATCAGCACATGATAAGATTCCAGCAAGATTAAGTGATCTCTGTAAATCTGGCATCAATCTGAAGTTATTACATTTGATGAATGCCAAATAAAACAGGCTGTCTGAACAATTGGCTTTTTAAAGAGGCTGCAAAGAGAATATCATGCAGTTTATTTTACTTGTGGATTTCAGATGTAATGACAAAAGAGTCTCAATTGCATGAGATCACTCATTAATTACATCAATGTTAAACAAGCATTGCCTTTGGACTCTCATACACCATGAAGGGAACTTCATTCAATAGCATAAGAAGTCAAGGGCCTAGATGGCCGAAGCCATCTGTTTTATGAAGATATGAACATTTCCAATGTGGTCCTGTTTCCTTTGAGACCAGCAGGGCTTTTCTCAAGTGAGAGGGCCTTGGCTCCTCACCTATAACACATTCAGAGATGCATACTTGTCAGCAGGTATGAACATGGAAATAATAATGATTTAGCCTATACTCCAGTTAGTCTGATTATGTTATATTGGACGAGACCTGAGAACGTAAATACTAATATTTTCACACACATGAAGCCCTCATTTATCACAAACTTCACACAAAAAGTGTCATGTTTGAAATACACATTTTCCCATCCAATAAATCATGACGGTGGCCCACCAACAACCTCTTGTGATCTACGAGGAGTCTTAATCTGCAGGTTGAGATCCACCGGTTTAGGGTAAATCCTCGAGGTCCCACACACGGCTTCATTAATCACCACTGGGGATGAATGAGGAGAAGCAAAAACCCTTCCCTTTGGCGAAACAGCCATTACTCAACACTCAAGGCGTGATGTTTGACATGACTCCTTCAATTGCAGCCCCCGCAGGCCCTATGCTCTCAACAATGACAGATTCCTCTCATCTTTAGTAAGAGGAGTGGAATAAGCTTTAAAGGAGGTGCATGGAAACCTTCTATCCCAGCTTCCTGTTTATTTTCAAACACGTTTGTCTACAAAAACAGCAGGGGGAGGGTGTAGAGAAGGGTGCGTGCCTAGGCTTGCTGTGGCGGGAAGAGTAGGGAGGGGTGCCATCCACACACAAGGGAAATATCTGACACCATTGATTTGAACAAGGGGAGTAGAGAGTTGGCCAGCCTCTCTGGGGGCATGCACTGCATGGTTGAGTTACAACTTAGTTATACATTAAAGATAACAGTTAACATTTTATTTAGATTGGTTTCAACTATAAGGGCAATTGGCGACACACTTGTTTCTCATAGGCGAGAAATGCAGGATACAGGTTAGGTTTTGATGCCCACATTATATTTTGTGTAAAATATAAATGATTAATCTCAATGGATCAAATATACACTCACCTAAAGGATTATTAGGAACACCTGTTCAATTTCTCATTAATGCAATTATCTAATCAACAATCAC